>LOEQ01009506.1:54757-68278 GCA_001685075.1 Bramus lutescens
TGGCTCGAACTCAGAGATCCCCCTGCCTCTGCCTCCCGTGTGCAAGGATAAAAATCATGTTCCATTGCGCCTCATTTTCCCATTTTCCCACTTACAGCAAGAATAGTCACAGTGTACAAAACAAGCTATTCTCTATACAGTTGACCCAAAAAAGAAGCCTAAGTGTTGTTTTGTTTGTTTGTTTTTTGAGGCATGGTCTCACTTTGTAGCCTTGGGTAGCCTGAGTGACACGCACTCACTCTCTCTCTCTCTCTCTCTCCTTCTCCCTTTCTCTAACCCCATGTGCACATGCACACCTTTGTTCAGTACCTACAGTCCAACATCCAGACCTCTTAGCTATAGTTTTCCAGCATAAAAAAATACTTGATCTCTTTAATTTTAGATATTACAGCCCTACATATTTCCCCTGATGAGTCTTTTCTTCTAATCCGTATGCATATATGCACACAAACACAAAGCATATGCTTAAGTCACATCACAAATTTTTCATGTTTCTTGGCTGACTCAGCAATGTTCTCTTGGTAAAATCGCCACATTGCAGTTCTTTGTCAAAGTCAGTTTCATCTACCCCTTCCTTTATGAGTCTTTAGTTCTGGGTGCCCTTATTACTTTAGATTTACTCTAGTAAATTACAAGTTTCTCCAGAGCAACAACCAGATTCAGCTACATTTGAATAATTTTAACTGCTGATCCCATTCATTCCCAAACAACTCCTTTTCACCCTGCTTGTTACTTTAGCTTTACCCTTAATGACTTCTACAAAATTAGATGTAAGAATGGAAAACTTAGTTAAGTATCGAAGTGCTTACCAAAAGGAAGACAAGAAGCAGACGAGAAGTGGAAATTTTCCCTATGTGTGCCAGAGGATTATCATACTTGTTACTTGAGGCTGAAACTAACATTTGTCTTGACTCTTCTCTATTGTCCCAAAGTCCACTTTCTTAAAACCTTAAAATTAAATGGAAAAGTTTCTGTTAAATGTTAAAGTAATAACCAGCTGTAATTGGAAAACATGTCATGAAAGCTCATAAACACATCTGGTTAATTTTAGGAAGAATTGCCATCTACAAAAGAAGAGAGATTTCCAGCCATCCACAAACCTATTGCTGTTGGCTCTCAGCCAATGCTCACCGTTGGAACAACCCATATATCCAAACTGACAGATGACCAGCTCATAAAGGAGTTCCTTAGTGGCTCTTACTGCTTTCATGGGGTAAGAAAGTGAAACTATAGCTTAAATACTTACCTTACAACCTTGTGTGTGGCGGTTACCTAACCATAGTCATTGGAAGAACTGAACAAAAGTGTCTACAGAGAAATGCAGGATCCTGACATCTCCAATGGATATTTTCTTTCTGTAGTCATCCCCCACATATCTACCATCTAATCCACACCCATTATATTCTCTTTATTCATAAAAGCTGGACTTCCTATGACCATCATGTATGAGTTGATTCTTAGATGGACATCAGTGATTTCTTTCTCACATTTTAGTTATGCAACAGCCACAATTCAAAGTTGGCCTAAGCTTAAAAGGTAATGTTTTGCTTCTCGCTGTTAAAGCCAGTGTAAGTATACTCAAAGGTGAAAATTTTGTCTTAGGTGTCTTCTGAAAAAGCTAATTCTTTGTATTTATCTTTGATTTCCTTTTAGTGAATTTTTATTGTTGGTTTTTTCCTGTAATTTTGGAGACAAGGACTCAACATATAGCCCTGGATGGCCTGAAACTCACTGTGTAGACCAGGCTGTCATGTTTTGTTTTTGTTATACTATTGATTTTATAAAAATTACATATTTTCCCACTATCAAGTGGTACTGTTACAGCAGTCTTCCTTCTCTCTGAATAATATCTTCTGTTTCTTTCCTTTAGGGTGTTGGTTGGTGGAAATATGAATTCTGCTATGGCAAACATGTACATCAATATCATGAGGTATAGAATAGCATTTATGTTGTTCTACCCCAGAATAGATCTAGGTTGTTTTGCAGTGCTCAAACCCAGGGCCTTGTGGATATATCAAGTGTTCTTAAATTGAACTGCATCAGCAGCCTTGGATTAAAGTTTTTAAAGTCTGTGACAGACTGGTGATTTGGCCCAGCAGTTAAGAACGTATTGCTCAGCCAGGGGGTGGTGGTACATGCCTTTAATTCCTCCCCCAGGTCAATCATCCCATTCCTTCATGTTCTTATCCCCTATCCCCTCCCTTCTACTGCCACCCTCCCTGCCCCCAAGTGTACCCAGGAAATCTCAACTCTTTCCCCTTCCTAGGGTGATCCATGCATCCCTCTTAGGGTCATCCTTGTTATTCAAACTGGATAACTTAAAATGAAAAGAAAGTAGATTTTACATTTCTAGAGGTTAAAAGTCAAAGTATCTACCATCTGACAAGCGCCTTCTGGCTGCTTTGTCTAATGACACAAACCAAGAGGAAGAAAGACTGAGAGAGATAGGGAGCTATAAAGATGATTTGGTGATTAAGAACTATAACTGCTCTTCCAAAGGGTTCGATTCCCAGCACCACATGGTCACTTACAATCATCTGTAACTAGTCCCAGAAAATCCAACATCCTGTTCTGGTCACATGGGCTTCAGGCATGAATGTGGTGCACAGGCATACATGTAGGCAAGATACCCATACACATACAATTAATGAATAAATTGATTTTTTTAAGATAGAAAGGATGGGAGCTTTAACAGCCTCTTATAAAGATACTGTACTCAAGACTTACATATCCTCCCTTAGGTTCTACTTCCCCACTTTGTAATTCTAGGTATTAGGTTTACAACACATGTTTTGGGGGGATGGATTCAAGGCAAGCAAAGATACAGTTGAGAATCACAGTAGTAGTGCTAGGGCTATAGCTTGATTATAAAGCACTATCCCAGTATGCACAGGTCCTGGGTTTGGTGTCACTCTCTCAAAATAGCATAGTAGTATGTACGTGATTGTATAAAATAGGTATGATCAATTAAATTTTTGGTTGAGGTATTGGCAGTGAACGTATTAGAGAAGAATCCAAAGAGAAAGGGTCTGGCAAAATGATTCAGCACATGACAGAACTTGCTGTGGAAGTCTGAACACTGAGTTTGAGCCCCAGATCCTGTGGTGGAAGGAAAGAACCAGCTTCCAAGAGCTGTTCTCTCCTACCTCCACAGCACTGCAAATGCATGTGCCTTCAGTTATGTATATACCCTGCACACATACGATGATGCTAAATAATTTTTAAAAGAAGGATCTAAATGAAAGCATCCCCAGGAAGGAATCGATACAACAGAGAGATAGGAAAGGGAAACGATAATGATTAACAAGTTACTCCATCTGGAGCTAGGCTAACTAGAAATGACATTATTCAGAGAAACAGAATTAAGATCATTTCAATTTGTTTCCTGAGTTTCGCATCATTATCCAGTGAATGGATGAAGATAGGGACTGGGGCTTAGAGTCGTCTCTCTTTCTTTGTTCATGTCAAACATGCATTACTACAAACACCATCAGTCTTAACAGCCACTCATTTGGTAAAGGAGCCCGATGTCAAGCCTGATACCCTGAGCATGCCTACTCACATGCCCACCCATAGAAAGGGGAATATAATTTTAAAATTTAGTAATTTTCTAAATACTAGGACAAAGACAATGGGAAAACCTCTGTGGTTGTGGGGACATGGAACCAAGAAGAGCATGTTGAATGGGCTAAGAAAAACACAGCTAGAGCATATCATCTTCAAGACGACGGCACCCAGACAGTCAGGTAAAGACTATTTGCCTTTAATACTCAAAATATTGATAAATTAAAATTTTGAATATACAGAGCAGGGCAAGGTGCTGAATGTCTTTAATCTCAGCACATGGGAGGCAGAGGTAGGCAGATCTCTGTGAGTATAACGCCAGCCTGGTCTACAGCGTGAGTTCCAGGACAGTAAGAGCTATGTAGAAAGACCCTCTCTCCAAAAAAAAAAAAAAATTAAACACACACGTAACATTTTAGATTTTAGATCAGTGTTATTTTAGGGGACAGCCTTTAGATCCCTTCCTTTTGGGGAAAGAAACAACCCAGGATCAAGCTCACAATAATGAGCTGCACATCATGCTGCACATTTTGATTTCCAGCCAGGGCTATGTAGAAAGACCTTGTCTCCAAAAATAAAACACCAACCCACAGTCTCGGAGTCAGGCAACCTGGGTTCAAATTCTGGCTGGATCTTCAGTAGTAATATTTTGTGCAAATTTTATAATTTGTAAGCCTTACTTGTCTAATAGTATATCCCAATAAGGTCATGAGGGCATTTAAGTAAAATAACCTAGCCTAGAAATAACATTCACTAACCTGCCTGCTGCCTTCAACAGTGATAGTGGTGTGAGACTGCCGTGATAGGGCTGGAGAGGTGCCTCAGGTTAAGAACACTGGCTGTGGGTTCAATTCCCAGCACCCACATGGAGACTCACTAGTCCCATGGGATCTGATGCCCTCTTTGGGTGTGCAAATGTACATGCAGACAAAACACCCAAAAACATACATAAATAAACACTAAAAATAAGCAAAAACAAGCAAAAAATTTTAAGGGGGCTAGAGAGATAGCTCAGTTGATTAAGAGCACTGACTGCTCTTCCAGAGGTTCTGAGTTCAGTTCCCAATAACCACATGGTGGCTCCCAACCGTTTGTAGAGGGATCTCATGTCCTCTTCTGGCATAAAGGTATACATGCAGATAGAGTACTCATACATAAAATACATATGTCTTTTTTAAAAATGTTTTAAAAAAATAAAGATTGGCAGTGGTGTTAATGACAATGACTTAATTCTTTCTGTGTGGTTTTGTTTGATATTTAAGATGTATTTGTTTTTATTTTGTGTGTATGGGTGTTTGCCTGCATGTATGTGTGTGTGCACCATATGCATGCATGTCACCCACAGAGGCCAGAAGAAGGGGTCAGATTCGTTGGACCTGGAGTCACAGACGTTTGTGAGCTGCCACATGGATGCTGGTAATTGAGCCAGATCCTCTGGGAGAACAGTGAATGCTTTCAACCTCTAAGCCATCTCTCCAGCCCCCGTTTTATTCTTTTGTATAGTGATAGAAATTGAACCCAGGCCTTCATGATTAACCAGCATCCCTGCTAGGCAAGTGCTCTAATGCTGAGTTACCTCTCATTTCAAATAATTATTTGACTCAGTTAGAACTATGGCTCTTCTAAAGTATTTGTGTTTGTATGTTTTTAACTTGTTAAATATGCTTTGTTATTGTCCCTTGTTGCTTAGTTTTTCCGAGGTACTGTTCACATACCTTTTGCTATGTGGGTATGTTTTTTTACTACCAGAAGTAAGTTAACCTTACTACCCAAGAATAACTAACTTCACCTTTTCTTGTAGTCCCTTATCCAATGAATTTAAAAGATTAATTCTTGTTCATTCTCAAATGTTAAATATTGTTTCTTCCTGGAAGAGATAATATTGAGAAATTACTTTCAAAATACACCGACTTTTCAGGCTGATCAGACTCAAATTTAGGAAAATTCAAATAGAGATATTTAAGGGTTGAATGTGCTAGACATTATTTTAGGCTTATGTTTCCTGAAAAAAATATATAGCTTTTAGCATCATGTGTTCAACAGAGCCTAGAATAGTGTGACTAGAAAACATACAGCTTTTCGTTGAATATTACTCACTTTGAAAGTTATACTTTGGTAGAGGCTTGCTTTTTTGTCCCATATACATAATAGTGTTTAATGGGATTAGCTTGATGGAAAACAGAAAGGAATAATTGCTTCACTAAGTAAATAATATACTGGGCTGGGGAAATGGCTAACTTTAAAACTGTATTACTTTGTTTGGTTTGTTTTTCTGGTTGCTTGGTTGAGATAGGATCTTACTGATAGCCCTGCTGACCTCAGGCTCACAGCCGTCCTGCACCCTTATCCTCCCAAGGGCTGGTATTAGAAGTATTTGAGCCACCACACCAACCTCACAAACTTGAATCTGACCCATATGTAATATGGACAGCATTAAGAAAGACAGTACAAAGTTTCTTTAATTTGTATTTTCATTATAGAATCTGACTCTGGTGTAACCTTCTTACCTACTCATTACAGCTATTCTAATTAGTAAGGTTGTAATAAAGCTTGTGTGTTTCTCCAACTCAGGATGGTGTCACATTTTTATGGAAATGGAGATATTTGTGATATAACTGACAAACCTAGACAGGTGACTGTAAAACTAAAGTAAGTTGAATCCTTTTATCTACTTTTCATTGACAGAAGTTTTACAATAAGATATAATAATAACTAAATAATTATTCAATTGTGTTATTTAAGTTAAATTATTCTGGGTCCATTTAAAGATTTTTAATACCTTAATAAAATAACAAAATACTGTTTTTTATGACATAGGCAATACCTTAAAGTGCTCTGTATTTTAGGTGTAAAGAATCAGATTCTCCTCATGCTGTTACTGTATATATGCTTGAGCCTCACTCCTGCCAGTATATTCTTGGGGTAAGTAAAATGAAAATCATAAAGAGTTCACTTAGGGACTAAGTGGGAGAGCACTTGTCTAGAGTGTGGGAGGTCCTGGATTCAATCCCAGTACCACTAAATGAAAATATTTAAATTTTGAACATACTTGACTTTTTTGTGTTAAATCTACAAAAGGCATTTAATAGACATGTATTTCTTTTGAGGTATAATTTACATAAAATGCACAAAGATCTACTTAGTTGGTAGAGTGTATGCCTAGCATGCATGAAGTCCTGTGTTCAATTCCTAGCACCATATAAAACCAACTAAGCATGAAAGATCCATCTGTAATCCTAGCGTTTAAGAGGTGGAGGCAGGACGATAAGTTGTTCCTATCATCAACTGCATAAGGAAGTCAAGGCCAGTTTAGAACACATGAGATCATGTCTCAAAGCACAGATCTTAAATGCTGAGTTTCATGATATTTAACCATTTTAAATAACCTTGTAACTGTCACCTAAAATAAGGTCTGTCGCAACAGGAAATTCTCTCATACCCCATTGCCAAAGGATACCTCTTTCTAGTTTCTGATACTATAGATTAGGTGTACTTCATTTGGGGTTCCACATGAATGGAGATCCCGTGTGTGCCTGGCTTTTCAGTCAGTTGTGTTGAATATATCAGTACTTCATTCTCTTAGCATTGCAGGATTACATTATTCTTACACTATACTATGCATGCTTAATCAATTCTGCAGATGGACATTTGATTTGTTTTTCTTTTTTTGTTTATGATGAATAAGGCTATACTATGAACTATTTTCACAAGTCTTTCTCTGGTTATGTGTTCACTCATTTTGGATAAATACCTGTGAGTGGAATTTCTAAGTCATATGAGATACATTCTACCAATTGATTCACCAAAACACTAGTGCCATTTAAATCTACCTACATCTCCTCACTAGCTTTATTTCTAGTCTTCTTTGTTAGTCATTGTAGCGGTTTAGTTTACATTCCTCATAGAAAGAATGGTACTGAACACCTGTTTATGTTGTTATTTACGTTCATATACTTTCGTGAAGCCTTACATCTAACCAGACTTTAATAAAGAAAAAGTTATTCTGATACATATTCAGATGGTTAAGAAGACTTTCTTCAGTACTGCTTTTATCTGTACCAAGACTTGACAGGAAGGGCATTTGATCAAAATACATTGTATGCATAAATGAAATTCGAGATAAATAAATTATTGTGGTAGCAGAAATAGGTAAAGCTCAAGTCTAAGTACAGAAGAGACAGCTCAGGATCAGTAGCCAACAGGCCAAGAGAAAGGAGTCAGTAGAAAATCACAAAGAGACATGAAGAGCCTGAGCTTCTTACTAAGCAGCCAGAGTGATCAGAAGTTGAGTGTGGAGGTTCTCTCTTGCTACAAATGGACTAGGCATGCCAGAGACAGAGCCCAGGACATAATCAGTCAGAGGTTCAAAGGAGACTGACTGCTGGTGAAGGAATAGAATCGTTATCAATCTCTTACCCAGTTTTGCAGTTGTTATTTATCTTTTCATGGCTTTATTCTAGGAGTTCAAAAATATTTTAGATACAAACTCTTTGTAATGTACACACCCTTTTCATACTCTGTGGCAGCTTCACCTTTTAAAATGTGTTCTTATAAACAAAACTGTATTATTCTGTTATGCTTAGTTTTTTGTTTTTGTTTCTTTATGGGTACTGTTGTGTGTGTGTGTGTGTGTGTGTGTGTGTGTGTGTGTCCTAAGAAGTTTTTGCTACCTCAGAATCATGGAAACACCCTCTTAGATTTTTTTCTAAAGACTCTATAATACTAACTTTGATTATGTGCTAAGTGTCCTATTTTCTGTTCTTGTCCTTTGAACTATATATAGCTTCTAGGACTTGTGGGATCATACAAATTTTAGAAAAATTTTGGCCATTATCTCAAGATTTTTTATGCCCTATTCCTTTTTTCTTCTGTTTCTGAAATTCTTATTTATTTATTTATTTATTTATTTATTTATTTATTTATTTAGGGTTTTGTTTTTAGAAAAAGGGTTTCTATGTGTTGCCTTGGTTGTATTGGAACTAAGTCTGTAGACCAGGCTGTCCTCAAACTCACAAAGATACACCCGTCTCTGCCTCCCAAGTGCTTGGATTGAAGGTGTGCGCCACCACTGCCCAGCCTGAAATTCTAATTAAACATATTAATTGGAAATTGTTTTAAATTGTTCAATATCTCAGAAACTTCCTTCGATTACACTTCTACGCTAGCCTACCCTATGTGTAAATGCGGGTCATTTCTGCTAACTTTCACCAGTTTCTCTAAGCACTTCTTTTTTATGTCCGGTTTGTGGCTGAGTCCATCTGTGAAACACTTACCATCTCTTACTATTCCATTGAATTCTTATGATTCTTTTTCTCTAGTCACGTGTTGTCTACTGTTTTTCCTGGTATGTGTTTGGGTTTTGTTTTGTTTTTCACAGTTATCATGACAGCTGACTCATCTTTAAGGTAGTGTTTTCTCTGTCTTTTAAATAGAGCTGGTTATTTTGCCATAATGTTTTTCTGTTCTAGTCAGGTAAACTCTGACTACAAACTCCATACATTTTCCCATCCTTTCTACCTTGTCTCCATTGGCATATTTACTTAGAAATAAAAAAAATTTTTTTCTTTACCTATCTCATATTTTATATGAATGATTAAAAATAGTTTTGCAGTTATCTTTATTAATGCCAGGCATCATGGAACCTGTCTATACCCAACACTCAAGATTACCAAGTGTTCAAGGCTAGCATAACCCTATCTCAAAAAAAAAAGCCTAATTTGTAGGGAAAATGTTGGGTGGTTTATCCAAATCAAGAATTTGTACAGTTAGCAAATATATTCATTGAGGAGAAGATATGTTAGTTTCTAATGTCATTGCTTTTGTTCTTCAGGTTGAATCTCCAGTAATTTGTAAAATCCTGGATACAGCTGATGAAAATGGACTTCTTTCTCTCCCAAACTGAATTAAAATTGAAGGAAAGAAAGGTGATTGAAAGTCATCACTTCCTCCTGACCATGTCTCATTGTAGAGTCTCATCATTGGACCCTGTCTGTGGTATCACATGGAAGGACTGGCAATCATGCTGTGAAATACATGTGTATATAAGAGGTTACTGATAAACTTGTAAGACAGACGCTGTCTCACTTCATTTATTTTGGTGTTATATGAACCGATTTCATTTTGACTTTGCTTGGAAAATGTGATTTCAAGATCTGATCCAAGCAGTTTAGAGTCTATCCTATTCAGTGTCATAATCTTGTACTTGTTGAAGTATTTTTAAATAATATACTTATTGTATAAATTACAGCATATATAATGAACTAATGAAGTAAAGATAATGAAGAGAGAAGTTGCTAGGAGAGTCTTTATATGAGAGGTTATGTAAAATGTGTAAAATTCTAGTGCCTGAAAGCCTATCAGCAAATTTTTCTGTGGCAGCTGCTCTATGTCAGGTACTGAACTCAAAGTAGGAACAGAGTAGAGCCTCACAGATGACCCAACACCACTATTATCTCAAGAAACTCTTTTCTTATGACAGGATGCTCCTCTTCCTTAACTTTTATGATTCTTTCTTCTTGTGAGTTTATTACCAGCATATGTGTCTAGTGCTGATGGTTGGTATCTTCCCTAAATTAGAATGGCTCATTTTAAAACTCACTGTGCTGGCTCTCTGTTGTACCTGCCTGCTGTATATTATAAATATTAGTCATGGATAGTTTTACAACATAGTATTTATTTCAAAAAGAATAAAATGTTCATAAGCAGCCTTTTCACTTGGTCAATGACAGGTTATTCAGTTTCTTTTCTCCTTTATCCTTTTGCATATATTTTATACAAACCTATCGGAACAAGGACAGAAAAGTAGCCATAAGAGGCTGGGGAGCGGATAGCTCAGAGATAGAGCACATTAGCATGTTTGAGGCCCTGGGTTCAATCTCCAGTACCAAAACTAAAGAGCTGGATGTTGGGGTTTATGCCTTTATTCCCAGCACTAAGCAGGTAGATGCAGAGGGATCCCTACATGCCCAATTCTGCACCAGGGCTGCAAAATGAGACCCTAATTAAAAAGTCAAAACAAAAAAAAGTGACCAGAATACTCCTGAAAAACAATACTTTTGATAAAAGCTGTACTAAGAAAAGACTTATGGCCAGGTCTAGTGGCATATACTTTATAATCCCAACACTTGTGAAATGGACATGGGAAAATCAGAAGTTCAAGATCATCTTCTGCTAAATAGTGAGTTTGAAACCAACCTGGGCTGCAGGAGACCTTGTCTCAGAAATAAGTAAATTCCTTAATGGCTGAGTGAGGAAGTTTAGTGCTAAAACCTTTGCCTACTATATGTAAGACCCTAAGTCCATTTCTAGAACAGTGGTTCTCAACCTTGTTTATGATGCCTTTGGGGGTCGAAAGAGTCTTTCACAGGGGTCACCTACAACCATCGGAAAACACAGATAATTATGTTACAATTTATGAGAGTAGCAAAATTACAATTATGAAGTAACAACAAAAATAATTTTATGGTTGAGTGTAACGAGTCTTTTTCTGTCCCACCAGCCAGCTCCCAAATTACAGCATGGAGACTTACTAATTATGAAAGCTTCGCCCATAACTTAGACTTGTTCCTAACTAGCTCTTATAACTTAAATTAACCATTTATATTAATCTGTGTTCTATCACATGGCATTACCTCTCTTCCATTTTGCACCTCCTGCTTCCTCTCCATGGCTCCTGGTGTCTCTTGCACACCTAGATTCCTCTCTTTTTCCTTTCTCTCCTCAGAAATCCTAGCTATACCTCCTGTCTAGCTATTGGCCGTTCAGCTTTTTATTACAACAATCACAGTAATACATTTTTCACACAGTATACAAATATTTATCAGTTGGGATCAGCATATCATGAACTGTTGGTCACAGCATTAGGAAGGTTGAGAAGCACTGCTCTAAGAGAAAAACGAATTTACCGCTGGGGACTGGGGATGCAGTTCATTGGTGCACTGCCTGGCATGCACTAGATCCCAGATCCCATCTCTAACACAGGAAAAGAAAAAAGAGAAATGACTAGACATAGTAACATAGAGGCTTAACCCCAGCATGGAGAAGGCTAAGGCAGGGACTCTATGTTCAACCACACCCTCTCTAGTTTATTATAAATTATATCAGAAAGAAAAATTAAGTAGTTCCTACATAGCATAGAATGCCCTAGGTAACCAAAAATAACCAAATTCAGCAACTTTGAGTATTCATTTTAGTTCTTATACTTAGCTTCTTGGACTTAGCATCAAACATCACAAGTAAAGGATTCAACATCACAAGGCTGCCCCCACATCATATGCTACTTGCAAGTATTAGGGGTTTTTGTTTCTTTGTTTGATTTTTAACTTAATTTTATTTATATGTATATGTGTGGACCTATTTGCCTATAAGTGCACCACATGCGTGCAGTACCCATGGAGGCCAGAAGATGACATTGAGTCCTCTGGAACTGGAATTATAGACATTTGTGAGCTACCTGATGTGGGTGCTGGGAACTGAACTCAGGTCTTCTACAAGAATGGTAAATGCTCTTAACCACTGAGCCATCTCTCCAGTCCCTGAATTCTAATATCTTCAGTCAGCCAGTTGTAAATTATAAATTCTCAAAAGTTTGCCAGAATGGCTCACAGAACTCTGGTAAATACTTGGTTTACCAGTTATATAGAAGACAGTACTGATACAGTCAAGTAAAAGAGATAAATAAGGCAAGGAAGTTGGCAGGGTTCAGCTTCCACACCCTAGCTATACTGCCTCAGTTTACTAACCAGGGCACCCTTCACATCTCAAGAGTTCAAAAGTATATATGGTATCACTGCCTGGAGGGCCAGACTTCAGCAGCACGGGACTCAAAGGGAATCCACAGAGTTGCTCTTTTATGACTTTTCTATCTGAGGGGGTTAAGGGGAAAAGACACACACACTCTGGATAGGATAGTTTCCTTCAGACCTTTGTTCTTCTTTTGCATTCTCTATTCTTTCTTTTCCTGGTGATCTCCTTCTCTTATTATTGATATTTTCCTCCTAATCTTATCTTTATTCTTGATGTTTTCCTTTTAACTCATTCTTGTCTTCCTTCTAACTCATTTTAACTCTCTCTCTCTATTCTTTTCCTTACAGCTTATATTTCTAGCAAAATCTTTCAGGCAATATAAAAATTACAATGTGGCTACATTCTGTTTTTCAAGTAAATGATTACAATGAGTATAAGTAAAACCGTCATGTTTTCCATATCCTTTACAGGATTAAACATTTGATGTATTACAGGACCCTCATACACTCATACCCGAGCAACTTACAGATTAACAGTGTGTAAGCAAGCAAGAAATTCATTTGCTGGCAGGCTGCATTTTGCAGTTACAAAGAAAGAACAATCACTTTATTACTTATCTTGAAAGATAATTTTATTAGAAATCTTAAAGGAATCACAAGTCTAAACTTATATGTATGAAAAAGAATCAGTCAGCTCTACTTTAGGGTACATACCCACTCAACAAAAGTTTTTTGTATCAGGAGGTTGAGGGCAGAGATGGGTATAAAGAATTATTCATCACCTGTGGTCATCAACCAATCCTAGCAAGAAAAGCATGTCAGCTAGTGATAATTTGGCTGCTTTGTTCTTGATCCCTGACCTTAAGACGTTCCTCACTCAACTATGTGCCTTTTAAAACTCTAGATTGTCATTGTCTTCTTAGGTTTTTCATCTCAAAGCTATTTAATAAAAACATCTTAGACTAAGTTATTTTCAAAGCTTTGTTTCAGCTATGATGCACTCCAAAACCTGTGAACACATCTCCCGACATTAAAAGAATTCAAATAGCTGGGTTACTGGGACTCAATTGTTTTGTTTTGTTTGGCTTTTCGAGATTCAGTTTGTCTGTGTAACAGTCCTGCCTGTCCTGGAACTCACTTTATAGACCAGGCCAGCCTTGGTCTGCACTTAAAGACATGCACCACCACTGCCCAACCACAGTTTTTCTTTTTT
>LOEQ01009509.1:0-27481 GCA_001685075.1 Bramus lutescens
TAGAACAGCGCCTTCATCTCAGTGGGTGAGTGACACACAATCTTTTATGGTGCTAAATAATTATGTAAAGACATATTTGAACCATTTCTAGCATATGCCTTTTGTGTGTCAGAATATTTTATTAGTTATATTGTTTTTGGAAGAATTTACTTTGAAATGCTCATTGCTGTCAAAGATTATTTTCCACTTTGATACATTTGGGAAATTTCAGGTAACACCATTAAAAATGGTTCTATGATAATACCAAGAAGATGAACCTGAGAAAATGCAGAGGTGTCCATCTTTCCAAAGGTTCCTGACTTTTTTCATGTTTTACTCAATTAAGCTTGAAACTTTTCTGCTATTTTCCTTGTATAACATGGAGTATCTTTTCTTCTCATGAACATCTACAAGGATTCTATTGCTTTTATTAATTCCTTTAAGCTTGAACTTCTCCAGGCTGTTTTAAAAAATAAAATTTGTCTGATCACTCAGGGTTGATGAGTTCATTGTTTCCAAGAAGAATAGATAACCAGGAACAATCTAAGATAGTAAGTTGAATATAAAAACTTGTCATAAATAAAACCTAGGCAAGAAATGACTTTGCATATTAACCATGGGTCATTTTCAAAAGAGTAAGCTAGAGCCGTGCAGTGGTGGCACATGCCTTTCATTTCAACAGTTGGGAGACAGAGGCAGGCAAATCTCTGTGAGTTTGAGACCAGTCTGGTCTACAAGAGCTAGTCCAAGAACAGGCTCCAAAGCTGCAGAGAAACTCTGTCTCAAAAAATAAATAAATAAATAAATAAATAAATAAACAAATAAATAGAAAGTGTTTTGTTTGTAGACATGTGGAATTGTTTGTTGCTCTTCCCTAGAAGCAGTACATACTATACACATAGGGATTGGATAAGAGTGGAGATGAGAAACAACAGGCTACATCGCCATTGTAAATTTATAAGCTTAAAGTTGGGCCTGGGAGGATGAAGAAACCCTGCCATATCATGGTCAGAGCTATGAGACATGTCTGGAAACACATAACAAAGCAAGTTATTTTATATTTCTTACTGAGATTTAATACATGTTTTGAATTAATTTTGATTTGTACAATTATAACTTCAAATCATCATTTGAAAAAAGTCAGCTATTTCAGCTGTTGTTGTCTTGGGAAGTAGAATAGCTGTCAAACCTTTCTCAGAAGTTCTGCCATTTAAATAAATATAAAAAGTGACACAGCAGCAACAACAACAAATAAAACCAATAAAAATGAGTTATGAGGGAAGATGTGGAGGCATATGCCTTAAATGACACCAGGACAGTCAGGGCTACATAGAGAAACCCTGTCTCGAAAAAACAAAAACATAAGCAACAAAAACAAAACCAAACCAACAACAAAAAGTTACATTGATAATATGATATAATAGCATTCTCATTATTATTTCCCTCAGGGTCTATATCTCTATCTCAACCATTCTGAACACTAACACCTTGATTTCACTGCAGTAATTCATAGGACACTATAGCTCATCTGGGAAGTTAAATCCTTCCTATGTGTACAACATCCCAAACAGTGCTTATTAAAATTACACAGTAACATCCATTCACAGTTTCACCTTATCTGCTCTGAGCTTCAACCAAGTCCAGCATTCACTATACAATTCCTTTGACTTGCTATGAAAGTAAATATAGTAAAGATTCCAAGACAGAAAAATTCAAATGAGTATTCCATTTTCTTCAAATGTCCTAACCCAATGGTAACTTCCCTCCCAAGTTTAACATGCCAGTGTACTCAGAACTGTTTACTTAAAATAAGCTTTTGATGTATTTGTTTTCTTCTATCTATAAGCTACTTTCATTTCTGTAGGATATCACTACACAGTCACCCTCTCCATAAGTCCTTCCAGGTTAAATACTATATAAGTATATTAATTTTCAGCCTCTTCTGTGTATGTTTATGACTCCTGAAGAGATTATTATATTAAGTCTTTGAAATATTTTGTATTTGTATATACATTTTTGTTGTGTATTTATGTGTTTGCATGTGTACATGCATGTATTCAAATATACAAGTACATAGATGTGTTTGAAGGTCAGATGTCAATATTAGATGGCTGACTTGAATGTTTTCCACCTTATTTTTACCTACAGCTGTTTTACTAAACCTGTTTTGCTTTGTTGTTTACAAAAACAATCCTGCAAGCTTTCTTGATCTCCCTGCTTCTGTCTCCTTGAGATTGAGATTTAAAGTGCACACTATCAAACCCAATTTTGATGTAGGCAGTAGGGATATGTCCTCACATCCTAATATTTCTGTGCCTAGACATCCTCCTGGCCACCTCATAGCTTTAATTTTTATACTGTTCTTTGAAACATTTATTTCCTTAAGACAATGCCATACTAGTGGCATTGTTATATCTATAAATATATAATGAACAATTGGAATGGAATACATATCAAGTTAATTATTTACTATTAATGTATTACTTAGATAAGAAATATTGGGGAAAAGGAAAACAGTGAGTACTGTACTCTATAAGTATTTTTGCTTATTGTTTAATAATATTAATTCATAAAGTAATTGTTCTTCGAGAACTGACTTCATGATAATACAATGGATGATAAAACATTCATTTACACAATGATTTTAGTTGTTTGACTTTGGAAAGGTTAGTGATTATTATAAACTTATATTTTCACATTAACAAGAAATTTAAAATAAGATATATTCTTATAAAAAGCACCATGGTTGCTAAAATTATGTTCTATTTGTACTTCATATAGGCACCAATTATGGTTGGTCATAATTGATTTCCTAATGTTAGAAACTGGATTGAATAACAGTGAGCCAGTTGTAACCACCAGTTTCCATCCCTGTGGTTTGGAGAATTTGAGGCTAGGCTAAATTTAGAGACTTGTAGTATAGTTCACTAAAAATGGCTTGCCATCTTTTGGGAAAAAATGACCTAGTGTGTCGGACACCCTTCTCTTAATATGTGAGCTGGTTCCATAGTTTAAACGTTCTTGAAAATCATATATAGTTTAGAAGTAATATGCATATAAATGTTGTCTAATTAGCCAGGTAGAGGTGGCAAACATCTTTAATCCCATCACTCTGAAGGCAGAGCCAGGCAGATTACTAAATTCAAGGCCAGTTTGATCTAGAAGATATAGTTCTATGACAGACTCCAAACCTACAAAGAAAACCATGTTTCTAAAACAACAATAACAACAAAAAAATCTAGTCTAATAAATTTTATACTGCTTACATAAACCCCTTATTTCATCACAACCAATTCCCAGTTCCACTACACACAAAACTTTTTCAATATATTCAAGGCTACTATTAACCTCTTAGAAACTAGGAGTAGAAGGGGTGTACAATAAGATTGAAACCAAAAGCAACATGAAACTAATAAGGATTCTCAATTCTGTCAAATGAGTGCAACTGTTTGCCAAACACTGTTATAATGATGTTATTAGTCCAGTATTCACTGTAGACCAGTTCCTGAGTTATTTTGACCTACATGCTAGCAATTTATGTGGATTTCTGCTTACTGATTTATAAAACCACTCAAAAGAGCTAATGCATATGTGCACCATTGCATTCTTTATGAGCAAGTTACAGAATTATTTTATTGATATGACTTGGTAACCACATCAAGCTAACTCACATCTATCACATTAGTCCACCTATCAGGTTACCCTGAAAATAATCTTTTTATAACATTCAATAAATATTCTCATATGTGTACCATAAACCTTCATTATACACCTTACTAAAAAAGAGCACAAAACTCTGTGTAAGGTCTCTCAGTCCCAAACCATTTGCTCACAGTTCAGTCAGAGGATGAATAAGGACTTTGGAGGCGGGGGTGGTTTTAATGCTTCAACATTGCTAGTTACTCAGGAGGCCCACAACACTCCTTGCAACTTTGAGTTACAAGGTGATAGAGCAGAAATGACAATGGGCAACCACATTCCAACAGGTAATAAGTGAGCTGTATGTGCTTCATTATTCACCATGATAGGGAATTGTTATAATTTCTATCATGTGTAAGTTGCTTTTTATTGAGTGTCAATCTTATGTGACTTAAAGACATATTTTTAGAGGGAGCTTCACTTTTTTCATCCTACAATTACTGAGACAAGCTAAGAATTACTATCATTTAATTTGTGAATGAGACCTCAATGCAGAAAAAGAATGGTGTATGCTTGATATTCAACTCTGCTCTCATCTTATCTCTAAAGAAGAGCAATGCTTTTTGTCTTGAACAATATGAGGTGAGATATGTTTAGTTTATAGCCAAACTGCAATCAGTTAAGAATACTGTCTACCTCTGTTTAACAGCTGTTCTTTTTCTGTTTGAGCAGTTGGTTTGGGTATTAATTAACAGTTGTCTGGCAAAAAATCCATTTGCTATGAATTGGGTATGATTTTGATACTTAAAAATGTCTAAAAGTTATTTAGGAGAGAACAAAAAATCTTTTATTCTCTTAGGTTTGGTAAGATCAAACTTTTGCTGTTCTGCAAAGATTGTTTTTTAACTAATACAGTTTCTGTGTGATTATTTCAGGTCTAAGTTAGCTGGGTGGCCAGGAACCAACAAACAGCCCCTCCTCTCACTACAAATTGGCACCAAATGGTTGATTAAAATACACTTAAAACCTGAAAGGGCTTGAAAAGGAATTCTAGTCACAAAAATACAGACTTTAACACGGCTT
Source organism: Bramus lutescens (assembly GCA_001685075.1). Lineage (NCBI taxonomy): Eukaryota > Metazoa > Chordata > Mammalia > Rodentia > Cricetidae > Bramus > Bramus lutescens. The sequence continues at coordinate 4,702 of LOEQ01009509.1, forward strand.
CTTGCTGTTTGTTGGCATATTGCCACAGCTCCTTTAAGAGAGGTCTTACTGATTCAGTGGTAGTAACTGATTTGTTTCTAAATGGCAGATTTCTAGCCATGGGCCATGCTGCTAGCGTGAACTCTGACCTTTGGGAAGGTCAAGCATTTGAATGGGGTTTCTGAACAATGTAATGAGACTTGTTTGATGGCAATGTGATCTCTCTGTGTGCCTGGAAGTGGGGTGGTGTGCATGGCTCAGAGGCACAAGTGGCTCCACCATATTGGACTGGGTGGGCAAGCAAGAAGTACGTATATATGGTATTATTACCGTGTCGAATTCAAAATCTGACCCGTCCGAAGCAGAGAGTACTATATATACCCTGTAAATGGTACAGCTTAAGTTTTAAGAAGTGCTTAGCATTTTAAAAAGCACTTTGGGCAGTAAAGAATTACAGATATGCAATATAAACAAATCCAGATGAGTTATAGTGTTGGATAAATGTACATAGGCTTGGAAGAGAGAAGAAAAAAGAGTATAGAGAGTCATAAAATACAGTTAATGCTTTTTAAAAAGGGTAAAGTCTTTAAAGAAACAGAGTACATATAGACATAGATCAAAAGGAGCAAAGTAAAAGTAAACCTTGTAAAAATGAAAAAATCAGAGAGTTTGGATTATGTATATTGTGTTATCTTTGAATTTTTTGACTGTGAATGAGCTAAGTACAAGGAGACATTTCATTGTATGGGCAGCTAAGTTAAACCCGCATGGATATTATAAAGGTATCATGACTTCCAAATTTGGGTCTAAGGATATGTTGCTTTGGAAAAGAGGTTCTTCTCTTGTTTCCACAGAGGATAAGAACCTGTGGATTGCTTTCAGACTGGTGTAGTTTGTTGGAACAAGACCCTCCAAATGTTATCATAAACATCCCCCAAAATTACTACATCCAATAAACACCAGGAAGCAGTATGAACAGAGCTACGCCTATATTCCCAAATATTCTTTATAAATGTTTGTTTATATTTATTTAAAGGGAGATATTCTATAGATATTTGCATTGTCATAGATCTTGCTTTATTGATACAAATTTAATATCAATTTTGTTTATTGTATATTTCTGCTCTTGATTAAGTTATTGTGTTTGTACAGCTCATTAAAAGTGCAATGTATAATTAAGAAATATAGATTAATAGATAACCATCTATAATAATCAAGCTTGTAGTCATGTTAGTTAGATTTTCTATATATATATATATATTTCAGATGAATAGGCATTCTTCAAAACTTTCATTTAAAATGTATTAAGAATTTAGGACTTTCATGACAAAGAGACACATCTGCTCCTGGAAGCACCAATTACTTCAAAAGGAAGATGGACATCAGAGAGGCTCCTAATGAAGTTGGTTAGTCATTTGTGCAAGAAACTGCTCTTGCCTGGACTGCTTGATGAACTGGGCATGCAAGACCCTCAGAGAAATGACTGCTAAACTTGCCTAAAAGCGAGATGGTCTTTTGAGGTTCCTCCTTCATGAAAGACTCTGCTAGACATTCTGGAGGATATAGAAGAAAGTGCCTGGAAAACTGCCAATATAGGGAGAACTGTCTTTAAGACTTCTTGGTTCATGAAAATTTGACTGGAAACTATGGGCCAGCATGCTGAATATGGATGCCCCAATGGTGCATAAAAATTTCAGGTGACTATACAGGCAGCAAGATGTCTCTGTCAATTCTAGAGTTTTGAAAGTTGCTTACAATATTCTTCCTGTTTACTTAGGTAAGAGTATATCTTTCTGGAGTCTTTGATGGAGTTGAAGAATTTATAGTAATAATTGCAGTTTTTCTTAGTTATGATGAAAGATAAAATAGATATAAATATTGTAACTGTAGTTCTTGTTTGATACCTGTTTTGTTATATGCTATTTTACTATGTTAAAGTTAAAACCTTCATTTATATTTAAACAGAAAAGGAGAGGTTAATTAATTAATTAATAAGAAACTTCTTTGGCCCTTCAGCAAGGCAGAATTTATGTAGGCAGGGAGAGCTATGCTGAACAGTGGGAGAAAGAAAGGTGGAATCAGAGAGAAAAGTGATGGATCTGCTAGAGACAGTGCTGGGAAGTTTAACTGGTAAGCCACATCTACATGGTGACATATAGATTAATAGAAATTGGTTAAATAAATGTAATAGTTAGCCAATAAGAAGCTAGATAATGGGCTGAGCAGTGTTTCAATTAATACAGTTTCAGTGTGATTATTTCAGGTGTAAGCTAGCAGGGCGGCTGGGAACCAACCAGCTCTCTTCTCTAACAGATTGTTAATATGACTACCTCCTTAAGTTGTACTTTCTAATTTGATAATACTAATGATAGCTTATATGGAGTTTTGATGAATAAAAATAGGTACAAGGATGTGCTTCACTGTCAAGATCTATGAGTTTCACCTAAGGAGTTTCATGGACTATAGTTCAAGTTAATGACTAACAACTGTCTCCCAGTAGGCCAGCTAGTTTAAATTCTTTTAACCTTAATGTCTGGAGATGTATTCACAATTATTGTGGTTGGGGTATCACTGCTGAAACAGTATTTTGAAAATAGCAAAGTTAGACTAAGATATTTTTGCTAAATAACATTGAGGTGAAAAACCCAAGAAGATGATCTATAATTTTAAGAAGGCATATTGTTGAAGACAGAACTACTTAGGCACAAGGAGCAAGAACAAGGCAGTCAGATTATTACTGGTTGATGTCCTCTCCTTATTATATTTGGTTGCTGACCAAAGGTGATATACTTTCTATCATCAATCTTCTGACATAAAATCTGTTAATGAATATTTACCCTAAAGATTTAAAGTAGAGATGACTGATTCTTTTTCATATATAAAGGATTAAATTTGTGATTCCTTTAAGATACCTTATAAGATTACCTTTCCAGATAAGTAATACAGCATTTGGTTCTTTCTTTGAAACTGCAAAATGCAGCCTACCTGTAAAAGACATGACAAGAACAGCTTGCTTTCCCACATTGTTAACCTATAACAAGTTGCTTTGGTATGAAATCATGTGGATTCTTGGGATAATTTGTTTTTTACCTGCAATACCTAAAATGTTTAATCATGTGAGGGAGATGAAAAACATGTTTTTACTTACAATCATTCGTTTGAGAAATTGAACGCAACTGCTTTGATTCTTGTGGTGCCTGGAAGATTCTGGGGGGGTATAATAAGCTGTAAAACAACATGAGAAAAGAGAGAGAGAGAGAGAGAGAGAGAGAGAGAGAGAATAGAGAAAGAGAAGAAAGAAACAGAGAAAAGAAAGTAGGAAGCACTCAAGAGAGTTTGTGAGTGACATTTCTCCTAAACCCCCTCAAATAAAAAAGTCTAGCTTTCCCACTGCATGGATTTCTAATAAAGCCCTATGCTGCTGGAAGGTAGCACACAGACAGTAGTTTAAAATTATACAACTGATGATATATTTTCATGAATTAAATAATTATGACATATTCAATCATATTTATACTATGTGTCATATGATATATGTGCATATATGCTTAGGTATGAATAAATTTGAATGTATGTCTACGTATATAGAATGTATTTGTAGGATTTTTGATGCCTACATGAAGATATATATCATTATGTACATAAAAAGACAGTGAAAATATAGAGAAAAAGCAACAGTGAAAAGCATGTAAAGACAATAAAAATTAGTTGATTTATGGAGGCAACTAACAACATTTGGAAATATCAAACTAAGGTGAATAATGGAGCAATGAGCAGGATACCATGCAGGAAAAATGGTTACTGAGTTCAGAAAATTTTCTATAAAAACAAATGGCAAAAGAAATAAAATGAAGTTGTAGGAAAATAGTAGAAATACTTCAGCCAAATAGTGAAAATAATAATCAAATTATGTTTTTGAGTTCAAAGAACTACTAGAAGCATATAATGCTTCTGAAAGTTAAGTCTTTAAATCATTCAATAAAATAGATGCGATCAATTTTCATTTTATTCCCATGTTGGAGTAAAGAAACATTATATTTATTAAATGTTTCAGCCATCTCTTTTCTGCAGTTTCTCTAAAGACAGAAATTAATTGATTATACATCCATCTTGTGAGTATCTTTAGAGAAAATTCTAAAATGCAAAAGAGGTTGGTAATATTTTAAAGTAATAATATTTACAAAGAAAATCACAAACCTCTGAAATGTTGAGTGTTATTCCAGAATTAAGCATAAATTATATATATGGCAACTCAATCAGCTGTGAACATCCTCACAGGTGTTGAAATGTAGTGAACATCACAGAAATAGCAAGTAAACCTAAGACTATAATGCATATATGAAAATAATACCTGGACCATTTAAAATTATATCACAGCATTTAGATCAACAAGCGTGAAGAGAGATGGCCACTCAAAGTGAGTGTATGAACTCTTGAGCTATACCCTATAACGAAAAACTGTAAACATTAATTTAATCTACCATTGAGTGGTAATATTTCTCAATGAAGTTGCATCCAGGAATTCTTGCTGTGCTTTCTGGAGTTAAAATGAATACAGGAATGTTCTTGTAAGTTATTTATAAGTAGGTACCAGTATATGTTAGCAATAAAATCACTAGAAAACTTTTTCATTGTCTCTTTTCTGATTCTCTTTTATTCTGAACTCATAAACATCTATAGAGTCCATGTCTTTTAGATTCAAACAACAAAATGATTTAAAGTTATCGATTATACCTATACTCAAACTTGTAAATGAATGGAATATCAGTGCAAAATTATTTTAGATCTATTTCATTTAAACTCATTATTCATGGGATTATGCATTAGATTTTGAGAAGTATCCCAACACACATAGTAGGATGAAAATTTACATTAAAATTATGGATCTTCTTTTCAAAGGCTGTTTTGTCCAGAGTTGGGCAACATATCAAAATAAACAATCTCAAACTCCCACTAGCTTAAGTAAATAAAAGTACATTTCATACTTTGACCATAGTCTTCTGAAACTGGTTATGTTCTGCCAGTATACAGAACTCAAATATATTGCATCACTTACCTCTATATCTTCTCACTTTAAAGTATTTTTTATGAGTTTTTAGGTCTCCAAAAGAGAAATAGTTTTGTCGGGTATCTTAATTTATTTTTATTCACCATTCTTTGCCACAAATTCAGTCACACAAACCCAGTGTTCAGAAAAATATGGATCAATAAGCAAATTGGCCATGTTTCTGAGAAAAAAAAGGAGTTTGGAATGCACCCACAAAATTTGCATACAAGATAAGCACACATGGATAACCAAATTATAGATACAAAATTGACCTAATCTTTTGGAATGAGGAGGAGACTATTTTAGTTCTGTATGTATATTATTGATCATGATGGCAATAAATTCATACAGTGAGGCATGTCATTCATCACATAACAGATAAGGTTGTTTGTAATCAATCCATCAGCATATGTGTCTGCTTTGGCAAATAGCTGGAGTTTGCAAAATGTTTGATAGATTAAACTTGTGTACACATTTGAGCTAACCAAATTAAGATAAAAATTTGCATATTATAGTTACAATAAAATAGTATTATTTTACACTTAAGCTTATTAGTGGTGTCTGTCTAATTACCATATATACAATAAAGGTGAAGAGACTTTATGCACTGCACAAATGAACTTTCTCTAAGGTTTACTTAATTATATCAGCAAACTTTAAAAAATACTCTCAGTAGATGTAGTGTTGTTTTTGTATTTATTCTTGGAGAGCACTGTGAATACAATACAGAAAAGTTAACAGAAATTTAATTGAGCCAAGATTACTACACAAGATGTAGCTCATTGCTGATCACATTTTTAAAGCAATTAGAACACTATTATATGAGAAAATGGAGGAATATTATTAAGCAAATTCATCTGGTCTCCTTTAGCTTGAGACACCCATGGCAACTGGATCTCAGATTTTCTAAACATACTTGTCCGTACTTTATAGCTGTGGAGTTCTGAAATAGACTTCTAAAATTAAATTTCAATTCCTTAAAATTGTTTTGAAAGGAGAGAGTACTTTTATACAATGTAAGTTCACCAATCTTTCACCTACCACAAAATATATAATATTTTTCATTCTACTTCAGTCATATAGTTTCAACATTGCTTTTAACTTTTCTCTTAAAAGCAGATATTACAATTTTATTATGGTTGTAGAGTACAGAAAATAAAATTTGATAAAGATATAAAGGATAAAGTGCAAAATACTATGCCTCTGTCTTATACTGTGTTAGATATATTAAACTATTAGTTATCATAGTAGTATTACTTAATAACATATTTTGTAAATATTCAAGTAAATGTATATTTGTATTATATTTAATTGTGTGAATTCATGTTTGACTGAAACTTAATCATTTTTTTCTATAGAACGATTATTTTCTATGCTTAGCTGTCCTTTCCACATAAACATACACACAAAAAATGTGTACACCCATTTTATTCTCTCCCAAAATATTTCATCATAAGTGACCTGGCCAAAGGGATTCTCTCAACTCCTATTGGGGCAAAGAAAGACTGACTTTAAAGATCACATTAGTCTTATGCTGACAGGGTATCTTTGAATAAGACATCTCTGCTGGGTTTGCCTGCGGAACTGTTAGTAGGTATTTCTAACTGATGGCTATATGATATTGTAAAACTTTGTCATTATTTCTTTTATTTATTTGTTTGTTTTCTTTTTTCTTCCTCTTTCTAGTGTCCCATCTCACAGTACCAGCAATGGCAGAGAAAAATCAGTCAAAATTCACAAAACAAAACTATATGTTCAAAGATGGTGACAGAGTTTTACTATTAAAAACTCAATAGAGTTACTAAACAATGCTGTAAACTTTCAGAGTAATTTCAGACTTTCAGTCATACCTGCCAATTAGGCACTCAGGTAGTAAGGAAAGTGACAGACTATCTCAGCTAGAGTGAGATATGTCACATTTTACACTCTGAATGTGCTGATGACTATCTTTTGAAGGAAAAGGTTTTCTTTTTTAAATGTTTTTCATTGACAATAAAGGTTTTGCAGAGCAAGTGCATCCCTATTTTAAAACAAGAAATGTCTGTAGCACCTATTTCCCCCTGACACTCCCTCTGCCTCTTCCCCTCCTTTTCTTCCCTTCCCTACTTCCCTAATTTTTTTCTTTCGTTGATGTTAAGAATCTACCTCATGAAAATGCAAGATAAGTTCTCTACCACTGAGCTATGTCTGCAGCAATTGTTATATTTTCTTAATTTTTAAATTAAGTTATATTATTGTTTCATTTTGAAATTATAGTCAGCAGACCACATGCATAAAACACTACATAATTTTGTCAGACATAATGAACACATATATTAAAAAGGAACTAGTGAAAATTTTGGTTGCTCTTTCCCCTCCTAAATAGGAGTGCACCTTCACCGGGTTCAATTTTCATACAATTTGGGAAAACACAGAGTACAAAATGTCTACCACCAAATAAGGAGCCAGAGAAACAAATTCGTATTTTCTCCGAATCACTAAATCCCAAGGATTCTTTGTTTTAATATTTATATAAATGCTTTGGCTAAGAAATATTTCTACTGTTTATAGATAAAATAAACTGCATTGTGGTTATAGTTGTCAAGCTTAATTCTGCTATTTATTATATGACTTAACACATAGCACATGCATGAAAAAGCATTCAGTAAATTAGTTGAATTAGTTTTTATTTCATTTTCTATGCCTTTAAGCATGCTTAACATCAACATCTCACTCTTTTCCATTTCTCATTCTATCATATTCTTATGTCCAATTGCCAATCCTTGAAACTTGAGGATAACAATAAATCCCCAAAAAATTAAATAAAACTAATGGCTCAATGAAGACAAGTCAAGATTCAAAATGAGTTTAATAAAGAGCTAGAAATAATAGAACACTGTATCTGAAAAAAAATAGCTAATAAATCTAATAGAAAACAAATGGGAATTCTTTACATTATATTGACCAAATAAAAGATTATCAGGCCTAGAAGATTTGGGGTATCTCTGCAAACACTATCACCAGCAGAGTATTAATCTTTGAATTAAGGAATAAGAATTGCCAAGAGACTGGAGAAATAAAACAAGGAAAGATGTCATTAATGAAATAGAAGGCACAACAAAACACAAACAACAAAAAAGATGATAGGAGAAACAATGATAACTACAAAAGGAAAACTGACTTCAATCAACACATGGCTTTCAAAGTTTGTTTAATTATTAATGATTTTGATTATTCTGTCAAAGGACACAGGCTAGCTGAATTGATTAAGAAAAATTTCCAAAATGTCAGATGGTGGTGGCACCCTGCACTTGTGAGAGCTAGTTCCAGAACAGCTTGGACTGTAACAGAGAAACCCTATCTCAAAAAATTAAAAAAAAAAATCCCATTCTTCTGTAGTCTACAAGAAACTTAAGAAACTTGACTAAGTGCAGATGTTAAACTTCATTTCTTCCCACTCCTCCAAATCCAATTGTGTCTTATTCCCAGATCTGTAGGAGACTAACTGGTGTAGCTTCCCTTTTTACCTGACCCTGTCTTCAGGGGAACACCCAGGTCTTCCCTTCAAATTTCCCTTTGCCAACTCATTGCTTTACCGCAATGCAGGCTCTTCGTGGTATCCTACAAACTATTTCAGGTAACTGTAGAATTTCATCTGCTTCCAAATACAATAGTCCCTTCACAATCCAGTTGTGTAGCAGACCGCCTGATGCATCCTCTTCTTACTCCCTGTTCCTTTCCCTCCATTCATTCGTTTAGCCCAGTCAACAAATCTAGGAGGCCCTTATTAGAAGGCACAGATCACTTCAGTGAAGAAAGCAAATAGTCTGACTGTAGTTCTTCACCACTCCCTCCTCTTCTCTAATCTTCCTCCTAACGTATAGTGTTATCCCTACCACCAACTTCAGCAGGTTTACTCTGGGAACCATTCAGTGAAGACTGACGGAGAAGTAGTATTAGAGTGAAGCTGGTAGGTGAGTTTCAGATGTCTCTCCTCTCCTTCACATCCACTACCTAGGAATTTCCATTACCTAGGAATGCCTCTCACAATAGCTTCAAATAATATTAAATATCTTAGTATACCTCTAATGAAGCAAGTGAATGTCTTGTATGATAAAAATTTCAAAATATCAAATAAAGAATTTGAATAAAATATCAGATTATGGAAGTAACTTCTATGCACATTTATTGGGAGAATTTACATAGCAAAAATAGATAATGTATCAAAACCAGTCTACAGATTCAATGCACTCTCCATCAAATTAAGATTTTTTTAAAACAGATCCTGAAGGGAAAATACTCAGCTTCATTTGCAAACACATAGGAAAAAAGAGTTATCATGGTTGTAATATTCCAGAATAATAAAAGAACTCTTGGATATAATACCATCTCTCGTATCAAAGTGGTTTACAGAGCAATAAAACTAAAAACAGCATGATATTAGCAAAAACAGTATGTTGGTCTATGAAAGACCCAGATATAAATCCAAATATCAATGGATATCTGCATTTTGATAAAAAATGAAGGTACACTGGGAAAAAAGACTGCATCTTCAAAAAATGATCCTGCTTTAACTGGATGGCTGCATGAAGAAAATTCCATACTGACCCACACTTAACACCTTTCACAAACCGCAACCTGAAATAAATCAGATATTAAACAAATAAAATAAAATACACTGAACCTTAAAGAAGGAGAAGTGGGGAATAGTTTTGAACTAAAGGAACAGAAAAGACTTTCAGAACAGAACACTGTTAACACAGGCACAAAAACAATTAAATAGGTGGAACTCATGAAACTCAAAAGCTTCTCTCTAGAAAAGAATACCAACCATAGGAAAAGTGACAGCATACAGAATGACAGACAATTTTAAACAATTCCACATCTGCTAGAAAGCTAATATCCAGAATATATAAACAACTCAAAAAAGGAGATATCTAATAAAAAAGTAAGCCATTAGAACTGGAAGGCATATATAAATAGTTAATACTCAAAACAGAAAACAAATGGCTAAGAAATGTTCAAATAAATGTTGAATATTGTTAGTCGTCATGAAAATGCAAATCAAAGCTACTTTGAGATTCTATCTTACACTCACTAGAATGTTTGAGAATAATAAAAATAACTTCCACCACATGCTGATGATTATATGGAGCAAGGAGAACGCTCATCTATTGCTGGAATGAATACAAACTTGTAAAACCACTATGGAAATAAGGGTTCTCTTTCCTCAGGAAGTTGGAAAGTGACCCACCTCAAGACCCAATTATACCGCTCTTAGGTATCTACCCAAAGGATCCTTCATTCTATAATGGAAACTCATCCTCAACTATGCTCACTGCTGTTGTATTTATAATACCTTGAAATTGATATACAATCTTTATGTCTGTCAGTAGAAGAATGGATAAGGAAAATGTGCTACACTTATATAATGTAGTATTACTTGTTCCTTAGAAAGAATGAAATCATGAAATTTGTAGGTAAATTGATGAAACAAATAAACAAACAGAAAACTGCTATGGGACAATAGTCTTGTATCCTGTAAAGATTTCTCAGTTGTTTTGGTTTAATAAAATGTTGATTGGCCAGTAGCCAGGCAGGAAGTATAGGCGGGACAACCTTAAAAGGAGAATTCTGGGAAGAGGATGCAGAGGAAGCAAGATGATAATGCCTCACTGATAAAAGGTACTGACCAAGGTGGTTAACACAGACAAAAATTCTGGGTTAATGTAAGTTATGAGTTAATAAGAAGCCTGAGCTAACAGGCCAACCAGTTTACAATTAATATAGACCTCTGTGTGTTTAGTACTGAATGGCTGCAAGACGGGCAGTATAGAAACTTCTGTCAACAAAAACAAGAACAAACAAACAAACAAACAAACAAACAATAATCCATCCTGACTGAGATAACCAAGACCCAGAAAGGCAAATTTGAAGGCTCTTGCTCAGCCATATTCAGAAAAATTTATTACCGCAGCATATCAGAACTAGTACAGGCATACATAGCCAGACTTTATGCAGAGAGTTGGAGACCGTGGAACACTCAGCTCTAGGTGGGATGTCCCCATCAAATCATTTACCTAAGGACTCAAGGAATGTTGTCGAGGGGAGGTTTAAATAATGTAAAAGCCAGAAAGGATGGTTCACATTACAAAACTATGGCCTTCTTAATCACTATGAAGGGTGCACATATAAACTCAAAGACAGAGGAATCATATACATGGGGTTCCCAGGACAGCATCATTTGGGGTCCTACAGCTGAAATAAGAAGTAAGCACATGCCACTGTCCCTAACTCAGAAGCAATCTTCAATTGATAGCCATTTGCAAATGAAAATTTAATATTCTCCAAGGGAGTCCCACTGGGAAAACAAACTGTTCTTAAGGATATGCTTCAAGTCAGTAGTTGATGGCCAACAGAAAATGAACTCAGTGTGTGCGTATGGGTGTTGTGTGTGTGAATATGTGTGTGTGTGCAATCCTCTCTTTTGACCCTACAGATCCTTTGCGTATATATTTAGATTTGTAGTTCAGTGATTTTTATGAGATTTTTAATAGTATGAATTAGTGGGTTTCAGTTTGTCTTTTACTGGTTGCTTTCCTTCTGTTTGTACAATTCTGAGGTGTCCCACTTTTTGTTTTATCTTAGTATCTATTATTTCATATTTTTTTATTATCCCATAGAAACATGATAGTCCTTTTAATGTGAGACAGAAAGCAGGTAGATTTGAATGGGAGGGTAAGTGGGGAGGAGCTTGGTAAAATAGAGGAAAGGGAAAAATTAATCGAGATATATCATGCAAGAAAAAATCTACTTTAATTAAAAGGGAGAAAAATAACAAAGTAAAAAGTGTAGGTAAAATAATTCTAAACAAATGGGACAAGAAGAAGGAAGGAATTGCCACTGATAAACTAGAATTCAAATTAAGTGATAACAAAGGTACCACATGCTAATCAAGGACAAAAGCTAATCAATAAAACAAAAAGATACCATACACATATGCCCCAAACTCAGTTGAACCTAACTACAATAAAGTAATAGTACTGGAAATAAATGCATAGCTTAACATAAACTTAATAACATTTTATTTAAAATATAGACAAATACTTTTTCCAATACACAGGTCACCTGGGCAAAAAATAAGTAAAGAAGCTACAGAAATATAGGAAATCTTACAGCAAAACATCTAATAGATATCTAAAAAAGCATTCCAGTCAAATAGCAAAGAATAGAACTGCAGCTGGCGGAAGATTCTTTATAATAGATAATATCCTATGACTCACAAAAACCCTAACAAGTTCAGAAAAATTGAAATAATTCCATGTATTCCATCTAACAATTATGTAATAAAGGTTAAAATCCACAGTCAATAAATATCTAAAAGTTTTTAAATTCATAAAGTCTGATTAACTTATTGTTAAACAATAAATTGCTAAAAGAAGAATAAAGAAAGAAAAAAAACACTCCTGAAACCAAATGAAAATAAAAATATAATGCAATAAAACACCCGGACACATTAAAAGCAGCTGTAAGAAGAAATATACAGCGCAAAAATTACAAAAAGCAAAAATATGTAACTTGATGTTATATTTCAAGAATAGCAAAGTATGGATAAACCAAACCTAAATCCATTAAAATGAATAAATAATGACATTCCAAGCATAAATGAATTAGAAACAGAGAAAAGAAACAAAAAATCAATGACTCAAAAAGCCATTTGAAAATATATATGAGATCAAAAGATTCTTGGTCCACATAGAAAAAGAAAAGGTGACGAATATGACAGAATAATAATAATAAAAAACCCACAGGAAAGAAATTTAATATAATTTAAGAGAATATTTTATAATTTATTCAATTAAGTTATAAAAATCCCTTTTAAAAAGATATGTGGTGTCTGTGTGGGCTAGTATGTTTACATATGTAGTGTTTGCAAGGATGCATGTTTATTTATGTGTTCTTATATATGCAAGGATATATAAATATGTATTCTCATGCATGTGGAGACCAGAGATTGAATTTGCATGCCATTTCTATCATACAATCTTATTTTTCTAGACACAGCACCTTACTGAACCTGGAACTTATAAGATGACTGTACAACCAGGCCAGTGATTTGCAGTAATCCTCCTGTCTCTGCCTCCCATGACAAAATTGGGATAATATACATGTGGTTTTGTGCTCAGAGTTTTACATGAACGGTTGGATCCAAACTCAGGTCCTCATGTTTACATAACAAGCACTTTGCTGATTGAACCATCCTCAACGCTAGGCTAAGTTTGTATATTTGCTTAAATCTTTGTCTATTCAATTCATTAAGTAGAACATATCAATAGAAAAAAAACAAAATATAAATTTATGTCAATATATAAATACATCATCTCCTATTTTTCTAAGAAAGGGAAATACACATACATAATACACACATGTACACACACAAACACACATATATATGCATTAGAATATGAAGTATAAAATTTTCAAAATATACACTAGCATTAGTAAGTTATTTAGGATGTCAAGAATCAAGGTTCAAAGTGGGCCTGATAGCACATAACTATAATTCTACTGGGATAGGTGGGAGGATCATGAAAAAGACAATGATTTTGACATCATCTGGGATAGAGTAAACTGAGCATACAGTTCCTTTAGAAGATACTTCTTCAGCCTAAGATGCACAAAACCCTATGTAAAATATCAATGCTGAATAAAAGAAAAGAATTCACATTCAGACAGAACTTTTAAAATAATCTTCACAAACTGAAAAGGACCATGTAACCATATTACAATCATATTTTTCCAAGTAAAACAAAATTTCTAAATGTAAAGTTGATTTAAGAAGGAATGTATAGAATGTGTGTGGAGAATAAATGCTAACACCAATGATTATATACAAATAACGTGATATTTATCACAAATGCATCAAATTCGTAATGTGAAAGATCAACACTTAACTTAAGTATGTTTATCAAGGACAGGGCCCATAGTATATGAGGTAGTTTCCAAAATTAAATGAATTTATTTTAAATAAACAAAAGAATAAAATCTAAAAGAGAGAAAAGTGAGATAAATTATTTTAGCAAATCTATCTGAAAATATTTAGAGGACTATTTTAGAGACAAAAATAAATATTAAATATTCCCATGCCCATGTATGTGGGCAATTTCTATCTGATTATGGAGCAATCACTAAAAGAAATAAAATATAAACTGTTAAAAAATTGTACCTAAAACCAAAATAAATACTTTTATTATACTTCACAGTGCAGCACATTTTAATTAAACTTAAATGTGAATATTATAAAAGCAAAAACAATGGAAGAAATGAAGTATTCAATGTTGTTATACTTGAGCAGAAATGGATTTCTTCAACAAGATCCAAACAAAATCAAAAAAACTCAATATATATATATATGTGTGTGTGTGTGTGTGTGTGTGTGTGTGTGTGTGCATGTGTGTATGCATGTATGTGTATTTCCCTTTTTTAGAAAAATAGATATGATGTATTATTCATATATTGCCATAAATTTATATTTTGTTTCTTTTCTATTGATATGTTCTAATTAATAAACTGAATAGACAAAGATTTAAGCAAATATACAAATGGAATGGATGCATATGTGATCTAGCAAAAATAAGGATTTGCTCTAAGTCATAGTGAGACATGCTTAAATCTCAGCAAGTAGGAGCTAGAGGGAGTAGTTAAGAATGTTGAAGTCAATACCAGCTACATAGTGAGTTTGAGGCCAGTGTGGGTTACCTGGCACTCTTTGTCAAAACATAAACTAGCATGAACACCTTTCCCTGTACACAAAAATTTTTGGTCACATTACCAATAATGTAAATCATGATAAAGACAGTGACTTATCTTTTTAAGGATAAATTTTATAATAAAGCCCTTTTATGCTTATAAAGTAGTAGAGGATATAAAACACTTTTGAGTTCATTTTTGCAGTGTACAATATCACATCAGCATAATATTACAAATATGATATATAATAATAATATATAATTTACTATTTAAAATGTGTGTGCTTTTTAGGGGATACAACTATATATTTGGAAAGAATCAACCTAACTTCTTGGTCAGAACATGCTACCCTAACATGTACAGAAAGGCTAAGATATTTAGTTGTCATTAATTTGACTTTCAAAAATAGTTGGGTTGAAAGTTTGCTAAGAAAATTATTTTTTTCTTTATTTGCATTATTTGAATCATTATATATTAAACAATTAAAATAATGTTATAAAATCATTAAAATAGAATTATGTTCCAGAACCACCCAATTATAAAAATTTTCTGACCAAATGCCTGGTTATTGGACATCTGAAAGTTATGTTAAGTATCTAGCTTCATCCACCCAGACATAGAACATGAAGATACAAGTCAAAAGATGTGTCTAATGTTTCCAAAAGTCCAAAGGGAAAATTTATTTTATAAAAATTATTCACTTAACTAATAACGAAGTTAACCAATAAAGACAGCTTTTTAAAAATCATTTGCCATATCAGAACTCAGATATTCCTGAATATAATAAAAACAGAACTTGATTTGCTGTAGCCCGCAAGGTCCACACCCAACTAGCTTAAGAATATGTAGTAGGAGGCTGTTTGTTCCTGGCTGCTCAGCCCCGAAAGAATCATACAGAAACCATATTATTTGCGATACTGTTGGCCAATAGCTAAAGCATATTTCTGGCTAACTCATATCTTAAATTAATCTCAATTAATCTGTGTATTTCCATGAGGTTGTGGCTTACTGGGTAAAGTCTGTTCCCTGCGGCTACATGTCGTCTTTCTTCCAGCATTCAGTTTTTTTTTTTTCCTGCCTAGCTCTGCTCTTTTGCCCTATCACAGGCCAAGAGAGTTTCTTTACTAACCAGAATACAGAGGGGAATCCCACATCACCTCCCCTTTTGTGTTTAAATTAAAAGGAAGGTTTTAACTTTAACACAGAAAAATTGCATATAACAAAACAGGTGACAAGCAAGAATTACAGTTACAATATTAATAACTACTTTATCTTTTATCATAACTATGGAAAACTATAATTATAACTATTCTTCAACTCCATCAAAGGCCCCAAGAAGGATATATTACCTAAGCTACCAGGAAGTGCATTGTAAGATACTTCCAAATCTCTAGAATCGAAAGAGACATCTCGCTGCCGCGACAGTCACTCAAAGTTCTTCTGTACTTTTGAAGCATCCATATTCAACTTACAGGCCCATAACATCCAGCAGACTTTTCCAAGAAGAAATTTAAAAGACAGTTCTGCCCATATTGGCAGTTTGTCAGTCACTTTCTTCTATGTCCTTCAGATGTCTGAGAGTCTCTTTCATGTAGTTGGAATCCCAAAGGACCATCTCAACTTTAGGAAAGTTCAGCACTGATTTCTCTATGGGGTCCTGCATGTCCAGTTCAAATAGTATGGCATCAAACAGTCCAGGCAAGAGCAGTTTCCTGCCAAAATGGCTAACCAATACAATAGAAGTATTTTAATATACATGATTTATTATGACAAGCCCTGAAATAAATGTAGGGGTTCATAATTAAGTAGGAGATTAAGAAAACATCTCTTTCTCTCTCTCTCTCTCTCTCTCTCTCTCTCTCTCTCTCTCTCCACACACACACACACACATATACAGAGAGAGAGAGAGAGAGAGAGAAAGAGAGAGAGAGAGAAGACACCATAGCAATTGAAGGAAAATTGGTAGAAATGCTGATCACACAGTTAAGTCAAATAATCCAGAGAAAGAGAGACAAACATCAATTTTCTCTCATAAGCAAAGAGGAAAAATATAAAAATCAAGAGATTTAAGGGACAAGGAAGGGTAATGGGGGTGATTATAATCATAGTACACCACTTATATACCATTTATATTTTAAAAATATTATAAGAAAACACATTATCATATAATTAATATGTACAATAAAATGCAGAATAAGACATATATTTATCTCTAGAATATATGAAACATTCTTCAAAGTAACTAAGATCTTGAAAAGAAACTAAGAAGTTAAAAACACAAAAATGACAGAGACATTTTTTAAAAATGGAAAATGAAGGACGTGGATTTTAAAACAATGTTAAAAATTGTCAAAAAAGCAAGATACCAGTAAAAAAATAATTCTTGGGAACAAAGGTAGAAGAGGGAACTTCAAGATTTAAGCAGTCAAGGAAGTATATAACAAGACAACATTTTTCTGGAGAAAACAGTGCAGTCCCTCTATTAATTTAGAGAAGTTATGACAGCATGCACAAGACCTCTTTAAGTTCAAGTAAGACCAAATCCCATTATGAGAAGATGAGGTGGGCACAAGTCCCCTCCATCTGATGAGATATTGGTCACTTATATTCATTTGGCGAGGGATAGTCAATTTTTGTTAAAGATATGATTCCTGGCAGATCCATCATTTACCAATGCAAGGCCACAAATACAAGACAGCACAGATTGGATTGGATGGATTTACAAAATTAACTTTAAGTGAAAGACAATACAAAGTTCTGTGTATAAGAAAAGAGTAGATCTGAGAGTAGTCAGAAGAGAAGTGAATGTGATCAAGATACATGCAAGGATGGGGGAGAAGTCTATGAGGCATCAACCCTATCAAAGGACTATATGCAATTAAGAAATGCTAAGAGTGGGAGAAACAGCCTTCCGCAGGGAAGAGAGCACAAATTGGCTCTCTGTAACAAGTGCCAATGCTTGATTTCTGGTCCAAGGGTACAAGATGTGGCTGATGAGAAATAAAAACCAAGTCAGGTTGAAGGAATCTCAGTAAGACTGAGGATGACGCAAGTTTATTTCAAGCAATCAGATATTTTATACCTTTATTAGTAACAGTTGCAAAAACATTGCCAGAATCAATGCAATTAGAGCTGTCAAGATACAATGACGTTTGTGAGCTATTCAAGGTATAAAAGAAAAATGTCTAAAATTAATTGTCCTGTCAAAATTCTGTTTGCTTTGCTGGCTTGTAAGAATCACAGAGAAACACAGGCAGCCTGGATGCTTAACTGCTTGAGGGGATGCCAACATCTTTTGGGAACTGGAAAGCATACAGTGACCCAGGAGCCACAGACTCTAACCTGAAAAACCCTCAATGAATATGTCTTTAGACAGTTAGACCAAGTCAGCTCCTGATTTCCCCAAGTTATCCAACACCAAATGGCTAGCCCTGAAAACATATATACAACTAATCAATATGAACTGATTGGGTCCTATTTAGAAATACATATGTCTAAACATAAATATATGCATATCTCAAGCACTAATAAAAAGGGAGGCCATGAATTTGAAAGAAAGCAAGTAATATATAGAAGGCTTTGGAGGGTAGAAAAGGAAGAGAAAATTATATAACTATATAATCTCAAAAATAAAACATGGGAAAAATTGAAAAGAATGGAAATTATAAATTGAAGTAAACAATGGAAATTCAACATGCCCACATGAATAGCAGAAATAACATTTATACTAGCCTGGATCTGTAGAATCTACTGTAAAATGGGAAGCATTCAACTCTGTTAATATCATCTAGCATGGGATTTCTGATGATCTACCTGTTAGTCATTAGCCAAATTAACTATAAATTTGCTTTGCAAGTCTCTCTCCATATATATANGCGTGTGTGTGTACTTTATGAATATTCTTTAAAAATTGCAATTTAATTGTGTTAATTATATCAAATAATCGGAGAAAAGTTGTAAGTCCACAAACAGGGAGAGAAAGAATCACCTAGAAAAGGAAATAATGGGTGATGGACATAGAAGAAAGAGGAAAGAGAATGACAATAGTTAAGGAAAATGTGTATATTGGCTTTGGATTTACATAGTATATGATTTTACTCAGAAAGTAATATACTAATACACTTCCTGAAAATATGTATCCCAGCAATTTTTATGTTTTATGCATAAATAACATGTGCAAATGAAATTTATATATGCTCCAATAGTTTGAAATTTAGATTGCTGAAGGAAGAAATTAAGAAATTCCTGTAAATAAATGAAAGAAAGCTTCCCAGAGTAGAGAGTCTGCATCCTCTTTTGTGTATTAGGCATAACAGGAGCAAATTAACACCAGAAGGAGACCAGTAACAAATGAAGATTGACACAGAAGATGTTATGTGAAGATTTGAGGCAGATCCAGTAAAAATGCTATGTTTGGAAACAGGAGGACAGCAGAACAGTGGCCAGAGACTGTGCTCTCTCAGGAAAATCATGGATGCACCAGCAGTTGTGAGTGTGTATTTATTCACAGGTATGGAGCCCTTTACTTATCTCCACTTCGATTTTGTCTATGACCTAAGAATAATTTTTTTGTGAATGAAACTGCATTTACATAAACAACAATTTATTGATCCTTGTGCCTAAGCACCCCAAAGCAAAATACATCTAAGTATTAGGATATAAATTGCAACTAAAGTTCATAGAAAGATTTACTATAGAATCTACACAGAACAGATGTTTCTCCTCAGAATGATTCTCCTCGAAGGCAGTTCCTCAGTCTTTACATAGTGCCTCATCCTCCTTCTGTAGTCTTGAAATGTGTTCAACATTATTTAAAAAATTATGCATATTAATGCATTTTATTTTCTGTTGCCACTTATATGACCTCAGTCATTGTAATTTATAAATTTCACAAAGGAATGATATGCCTAAATGCATTAAGTCAGTTAGATTATATCTTCATCCAAACTGCAATTTCTTTTACCAATTAAATAATTTTGTTGGACAAAATGCATGAAATAATTTATAAGCCAATGAAATTATAGAATACAAAATGTGATCAACATAATTATATAAGTTCTTGGAATATGGTTTCTAATATTTTCTAATCCATTGAGAGATGCCAGATTTTATTTTCAGTTATAAACATTAATGTTTTAAATTTTCCAGTGTGCCATATAAGTGTTATTTAAGACTTGGCTGATTTAAAAGGCGTTCCACCAAAATGTCTTTCCTTGGAAGTTGTTCATGCAGACCACCAGACTCTTGAGAAACAAATGCTCCTGGGTTTTGTGGCAATGGGTGGGGAAAATTTCTCAAAAGCTCTGTTTCATGTTAGTTGGAGGGGGAGGTATTTTTGAAACTGGGCTCATGTTGAGTTGCAAGGGAAGTGATGGGGAATTTTCTATGTATCATATTAAACATCAGAAGAAAGCAAAGATTCTTTTTCTAAATTATTTTGAAGGTAAGCCTTGAATTGCGCTTTGCTTAATCTCACATGTCAACAAGTCTTTTAGTTTTTTCTTTTACCTAGGTGTTTGAATTCTCGAAGTTCACTGGTGGAGAGAGAGAAGGCACAGTCAGAAAGTTCATATGCCCGTATCTGCCCTCAAGTCTGTCTCCAATGGGCTTTAAGCCACGTCCTTTTTATTGAGCTCAAGCTTCTCCTGTGTCGTTTCGGAATTAACAGCAGTTCATGGGATTATAAGAAATGGGCTAGGATTTATTACATTCATGATTAAGAGACAGTGGAGACTACAACCTAATTTACTTAGAAATGACCTTTATAAAATGTATCAGGATTTTTTTATGTAGAGTTTTTCAATAATATCTCCGTCTGTAGGAATGTTTATAAAGCTGGCAGGAAAATAGGTTACATGGGGGCGTTCAGGCTTCAAATCATTATAACAATTTAAATGTAGGACTCACCTATTCTGTCTTTGATAGATTCAATCATTTCTTTACATTCTCTCCTATCAGGTAGCTATAGAGCAGTTGTCATAATATTAACAGCTGTGAAGGTATAGGTCCACAGGATTGGTTAGGTAAAGAATATGATTGGAAACAGGTCCTGGGGTACCTAGGCACATACTTAGGCAGATAGAAACCAAAGGATCTACTTTTGAGAGTCAAATTAGCAGGGACGTTATTAGATTTCACTTCCTAATAGGTCCCACTTACTATGTACAGCATCCTGTCTAACAAAGAGTGTGACATGGAGATAGAGTGCAAGTAATCAAACACTGAAATAATTAAGAAAAGCAAAAATTCGAGTATATAACAGGACAGCTAGGATAATTTTAAAATAGTGCCAAAAGTCTGCATTATTTAAAACCAAGGACAAGTGTCAAAGCGCTTAAAACTGGGCTGCTGCTTCAGACCAACAATGTAATTTCATTTTTATGGGAAGATGATACAAAGGATGTGGGGGGATAACCAGGCCTCTCCTATCAGGTACTTTCTATGTGAGAGAAAAGGAACAGTCATCTGGCACAACAGGATTTGTACGGATACTATTTGAATCAGCAAACTAAATGAAAAAGACTTTCGTCCTCACCAACATGGTCGACATCATCAGCCCCTCACAAGTCAGACAAAAGAAAGAGAAAAAAATACTCTCATTTTGTTTGATGAGACATCTGCCTTCTCTGACCTTGTACTTTATGCTCCTAGTGTTTAGTCCCTTTTTCCAAACTGTATTCTGTTACTAAAGTATTTTCTCTTTCTCCAATTTGTACATGAAACCTTAATAGTCCTCTTATATATCTGTAATTGTGCCAGCCAATTCTTTGGGGTTTTTTGTTTTGTTTTGTTTTGTTGTTGTTGTTCTTGTTGTTGTTTGAGCAAGGTTTCTCTGTAGCCTTGGTGCCTGTCCCAGAACTAGCTCTTGTAGACTAGGCTTTCCTCAAACTCACAGAGATCCATCTGCCTCTTCTTCCTGAGTGCTGGGATTAAAAGCATGCACCATCACTGTCTGGCTAATATCAGCCAATTCTTAAAACTTCCATAGAAGATTTTTTCGTAATTATATGTAGGAATATGCATGCATATATATATATATATATATACACACACATATATATATATATGTACCATGGTCATGTATTTATATAGCTTCCAATGAAGTATGTAGAAATATACTATGTTGATTTGAGGAATCTAGACAAATACAGGTATCATTTTCACTAATGAATCCAAAAACATCAGGCCTAGAAAGAACAATATGAAATGTGTGAATAGAGACAGTGTAATTGTAAATATAAAGAAATGAAACAAACATTAAATAAATATTTTCCTTGCCTATTGAGTGAATCAAACACACCCACACCCCTCTCCCCCACATTTTTGTCTGCTAAATGCAATTGGTTATGAAATATTTCTTGCTTTGCTCCACATCCTCTCTAGAATAAGATAGCTTTTGTGTTTTTGATCTTAGCCATTTGGTTAGGGGTAAGATGGAATCTCAGAGTCATTTTTATTTGCATTTCTCTGATGACTAAATAATTTTGTCCTTTGAGATTCTTCTGGTGAAAGTTTTCTGTTTAGGTCAATACCCCATTTTTTGATTGAATTATTATATTTTGATATCTAGTTTCTTGAGTTTTTGTTTGTTTGTTTCTTTATATCAGCCCTCTGTCAGATTTGGGGTTGGAGAGAATCTTTTTCTGTTCTTTAGGTTTCCATTTTTATCCTATTACCAGTGTCCTTTGCTTCACAGATGAAACTTCCATGGGTCTACAAACAATGGCTTCAACTAAGACTCCTGGTAGCAGTGGATGCACCGCCTTAAGTGGCCATAACTTTGACTGGATTGGTGTCTATGGTAGTTATCTGCAGAGTACCTTCATCCAATGACTGATGGAGGCAGATTCAGAGAACCACAGCCATACACTGGGCCACGTTCAGGAAGTCCTGCTAGAGAGAGGAAGGAGTGATTGTAGGAGTAAGACAAAGAAATTTCAGATTATACAGTGCCCATAGGTTGAATTACCTTGTTGACAATTTTTATTTTTTTTATTTTTTTATTAAAAATTTCACCTCCTCCCA
>LOEQ01009509.1:31518-67145 GCA_001685075.1 Bramus lutescens
TATTTATTTATTTATTTATTTATTTATTTATTTATTTATTCATTCATTCATTTTTCAGATAGGCTCTGTTTAGAGCAGCAAGCAGATGTACAGGTTTTTTTAAAGAAATGGCTTTCTGGTTCATACCTACAGAATGAATGGCTCTGGCTTTTTCAGGAGATCCTGCTACAGAGCATTTAGGGTTTGTGAACAGAGTCCTACTAGTTGCTTAATAGTGACATAGACCCTCTGCATCCCTGGACTGGGTGGTGAGCATGGTTCACAGAGGCTGTGAAAATACCTCTGTCATGTTGGGCGGGGCTGAGTCAATGGTCAGGGCCATGGAATTGGTCTTAGCCATGCCTGGTAAGCATTTTAAAAAAAAGTGTTCCTGATCAGAAAATGATTACAGGTACACAATAAAAACAGATTCACATGCAAAAAAAAATGCCTGAAAGGGTCACAGTGTTGGATAAATGCATATTGGCTTAGGAGAGAGAAGAAAGTACAGAAAGTCATAGATTAAAGAAGTAAAGATAAATAAATATTAAAAAGTAATAGAGAAAACATAAGCCATGTAAAGAGGGAAAATAAGCAGAGAATCAGCTTTATGTATGGTACTGTTTTTTCTTTAAATTTTTTTGACAGCAAATGAGCTAACTACAGAGAAAATTTTCATTGTATGGGCTGCAAGCCTAAACCAACATATATATTTTAAAGTCTCTTGTCTTCAAAATATGAGTATAAGGATATGTTGCTTTGGAAAAGAGATTCTGCTTTTGTTTCCACAGAAGATGGAAACCTATAGATTCCTTCAAGGCTAGTGTGATTTGATGGAACAGGACCCCCTTAAATGTCTCTGTGAACCCTAAAATTCTTTGCCCAATAAACAACAGGAAGGAGTTTGAAGAAAACAATTCCCAAATTTCCAAAATGACTGTATATAAATGTTTGTTTTCATTTAAAGGATGCTATTATATCGAGATGAATATCTTGCACTGGTATGGCTCTTGAATTATTGATAAAAATTTAAGGTCAATTTTGCTATATGTATATTTCTACTCTTATTTAAGGTATTACATTTGTGCAGCACATTTAAAAATGTAATATATAATTAAAACTGCAGATTAATAGATAGTTATTTATAATAAAACTTGTAGTTATGTTAGTCAGGTTTTCTATGTATAGAGAGATATTTCAGTTATATAGACAATATTCAATACTTTAAAGACCTAAACAATATGACATTTAAAATATTTTAAGAACTTAAGAGTTTTTTTTTTTTTTGACCATGAGACATTCCTGCTTCTGGCAGAACCAATTACTTCAGAGAGGTTGATAAACATTGAAAAAAAAAACTCCTTATGGAATTTGCCTTCAATGTGATAAGATTAGCCATTTGAGCAAGATAGCACTTTTTAAATTCAAGACTGAGTGAGTCACATGGAAGTTCGCTAATTTGTGCACTGACTGTACAAGGAGATTCCTATGGTTCTTATTGAGAATCCACAGGGTACTGTGGATCTCAAGAAACAAGACACATTTGTTCTGGTGGCACAAAAAGATATGTGCACTAAGCCAAAAATCCTGGATATGAGAATCTGCAGTGCAAAGGAGGACTGAGGCAGAAAATTTTTTCAGCAAGATGTAGGCAACTGTTTAGGACATGCCAGAAATGTCTGGCCAACAGAAATTTGCTTCAAGCCAAATAGTTACATTCCCATAACTCTATAGTCTAGGATTCCTCAGTAGCTGACTGTGTAGTTTGTACATAACTGGAAAATTAGGGCCACCTAATTTAACCATCTGGTAATTATTTGAGTATGGGATTCTAGATACTTCTTCCAAGTGTTCTTTTTGTTCTGCCACTAAGAGGACTAAGTGTTATAAGCCCTTGTGTATTCAGTTTTGAGACTTTCCAGCAACTGTAGGAACAAACCAATTGCCTTGTGGTCATTGGTAGTGAGAATTAGAACTCTGTATGTTGGTATTAATTATCATCATTAGTTACTAAAGGATTTTTGCCAGTAAGTTTGATATAAAGACATTGACAATGTGTGACTGAAGTGAAGTAGAAGGTTTTTGCACGTGAAGAAATAACTCTTAGAGTTTTATTTTTTATAATAATCACTCTGTAAAGAGAAATGCTTTTCTCAGAAGAATTGAATAACACATTGAAGTATTTTTGATGAACAAATTGTCACAACAGCCATAGATATAATCACATCACATATTTTAATAAGCTCATTCTTCATAGGATGGTGAGAATAATCAGAAAATTGTGGTTCTAATGGAGAATTTCTGAGGGAATGGGAGAATAAAATAACATGGAACATTACAATAACTAATTTTACAGAAAATATTTTAAAGCTACATTTCTTATTTTGCTGGGTAAAAACAGATATATCTGTGTATGGGGCAGAAAGGAGAAGAAAAATAGATGAAAGTGAGGAGGAAGCTGGCGAGAGGGAGAGGAGGAAAAGGACGAAGTAGGCAAGAGAATGTGCCTGCTTTCCTTTTGCTTTCAGTACACAATTCATCAGTGTACCAGGTGTCCTTCCAGTTTCAAATAGATCGAATACCAATAAAAATGAAGTGCTTTCATTTTTCACAGCTGAGTTTTGAAGCCAGCAACCCAGAAACCAGTTATGGGTGATTTGGGAATTTCTGATGAGTAACTTCTCAAGGAAACACTGGATTCTGTCTTTTGAAATAAACTGACTTTTCTTCATATTTGCAGCATCAAATTTTTGTACTTCAAGTTGGGCTTGGGTTCCCTTTGCTTTCATCACATACATATGTACAGACCAAGAAAGCAGACAAATGGGGAGTATTTTTATACCTTAGAGGAGGTTCATTTTCTTTCTCCCTCTGAATCCCTACAGAGTTAGATTCCAGCTGTTATTACCATAGAAAAACACAACCCATTGAAACAGAATAAAATATATGATGCCAAGCATTGCAAGTGCCCCATCCTTCCACACTTGCAGGAAATTGATCATGATTGTATGCATCTGATCTTAATGGATAGTCCCTGCCCTGAGCCCCAGGGAGTACAGCTAA
The DNA here is from genome assembly GCA_001685075.1 of Bramus lutescens. Lineage (NCBI taxonomy): Eukaryota > Metazoa > Chordata > Mammalia > Rodentia > Cricetidae > Bramus > Bramus lutescens. Next base: position 34,561 of record LOEQ01009509.1, read on the forward strand.
AAGTCCAGAGGAAAAAATAGCTCAAGATCCCTGCCAAAATGCCAGAATACCCCAAGGAAAAAAATTGTTTCCTCAAGTTAAATCTGCAGATGATTTTAACCTCATGTTTATGTGCAAAATGTCAATAGTATTGATATCTAATTTCACTTTGCCTCCAGAAAGTGGTGGTCTTCTGGACAGAACAAGCAACAGAGGTTTTAGTTCATAGGCACTGAAAACTAATGCTTTTGAAAAATGACTTTTAAAAAACTCATTTTAAAAGTCACAGGAATGATCATGAAAACAATTAACAACTTATTAATGTTCAAAATTAAATCATAGAATATTTAAGATCATTCTTTATGTTCTTATTACATCAATTCATCAGCTAATCTCAATATATGTAAGATAATTTGAAACAATATACTCTTTACAAACTTTATATTTAAGAAACTGAGTGGTTCCCATGTTCTTTATAAATATGGATACTTAGTAAGTAAGGAGAGCATTCATTAGGAACTCTTCCTGGGAGGGAACCACAATGAATTTGTGGATGTTTTCCATTCTGTTTTTCATTTTGGTGACTTCAACGTTGTAAACCAACATACTCAATTGATATATTATGTCAGTGTCTCCCACACTGTATGGGGGAGGTTACATTAACACAGGATTACTGGTTGAGAACAGAGAAAACTACAAAGTAAAATCAAACGGTATTTTGTTACAAAGAAAATTCGTCCTTTGTCCTTTGGTTTGTGAAATAGAGTGTACGTTTCTGAAAGACATGAACAATGCCTCCAGTTTTAATTTCAAAGTAAAATGGACTCTGTTTTTGTTTGTTTCCAGTATTAAACTTTAATAAGAATGGATATGATCTCTACTTCCAGAACACAGGGATACTGAAATAGAAAATAATACGTGAATACATGCAAGGACCTGACATGAGGTTGGAGATTTATCTCATGGTCAAGATCTTATTTAGTAAGTAAAATACCTTCAGGTTGAACATCAACAGGAAGAAAAAAAAAGAAAAACAACATAGAGTATGCTATGATGCCATGTGGAGTTGAGAAACAATATGATAATTAAGAAGCCTTGAATTGGAAAAGGATCACAGATTTCTAAATACAGTGATATTTAATAATGTCCTTTACGCCACACACTGTATGTGTTCGCCTTTTCATGTTCTCCAAATATTCACCGATTTTCCACAACAAATCATAGGTCTCAGGCTTCAGTGCTCACCAGGACATCCACCATGAATGGGTGCTTGATTTTGTCAAAGGTCTTTTATGAGATAATCATGTGGATTTTGTCTTTCATTTTGTTTATATGTAAGATTTCACATATATATTTTCATATATTGAACCATCCCTGAATTCCTTCAATGAAACTTACTTGATCATGGGGGATAATCTTTTTCAAGTTGTATTGGATTAACTTTGCAAGCATGTTTGCATTCACCTTCTTAAAGGATGTTGTTTTGCATGGTTCATACTTTGTTGGGTCTTTTTACGTTTGAGAATCAGGGTAGCTCTGAATTCATATAATGAATCATTCAATGCTCCCTCTGTTGCTATTTTCAGAAAAAATTTGAGGAGCATTAATGTTAACTCTTTTTTGAAAGTCTAGTAAATTTTTGCACTAAATTCTTCTGGTGTCATTTTTGTTTTAGGAGGAGTTATTAACATCTTTTGTTTCACTGATGGCTCTCGGTCTGTTTATATTTCATGTCTGATATTAATTTATCTTTGGTAAATATTAGTGTTGAGAAAATTATCTGCTTCTTTTACATTTTCTGTTTTGATAAAGCATATGCTTATAATGTATGTCCTCATGAGTCTCTGGATTTCCTCAATGTCTGTTTTCTTATCCCCATTTCTCTCTCTCTCTCTCTCTCTCTCTCTCTCTCTTTAATTTGGTCTTCTCTCTTTTCCATTTTGTAAATTTGAATAATTCTTATAAATCTTACTGAATTTTGTGAGAACAAACTCTTTGATTCATTGTCTTTGTATTATTTTTATAATTTATTGATTTCAGCCCTGAATTTAGTCATACTTTAGTATTTCAAAAAGAACACAGTATTTTAGTAAAAGACTATGAGATACAAGGAAAAATCCATGATACACTAATACAAGATAATTTGTTATAGGGAAATATAAATTGTAATATTAACTTCTGTCAATGTTAGATACTATTATTTATTCAAATTAAATCTCTCACTCCCCTCAATATCATAAGCTCGTTTTTCTGTAAAAATTCATTGCTAGAGAAATACAGATTCAAAACTTTTCTTTATAATATTTTTCTGATGGATTACCAAATTTGCAATGTCATTTGAAAATTAGGTGCACATGTATGTACATGTGTTTTCTCACATGTGTGAATGCATGGGCCAGTAAATCTGCCATAGAACTCACTCAACAACTTTGGGTTTTGTACTCAGTTTCTAAATTTTTTGAGACCCATTTGTTGTTTACTGTTACTTACCTTAGACTTGATGGGCTGTAATTTCTGAGGGTTCCCCTCTCTCCACCTACTGTGTCATTGTGGGAGCACTGAAATTACAGAAATGTGTTTCCAAACTCAGCTTTTAAGGAGTTCCAAATGGTAATATTCAGTTTTCATAATTGTGAAACTTGCGCCTCACCCACTGCTCCATCTCTATAGGCCTGTAATTGCACTTTATTAGAAATTCCTGGCCTCACAATAACTGCATTAACTATGCAAACGACTCAAAGGTAATGATGTCTGGAAGTCTTGATTATGAAATGATTTCAAATCTTCCAGTAGTAGTAGCTGACATATTAAAATAAGCTCCTACATTTGCTTTTACTCACTCAGGCTTATACTGAGCATCCTAATTGGCAATCTGAAAGCAATTGCTTATAGTAATGCATGTTCTAAGGCTTATCAGAGATCATTCATTTTGGTTTTAAAAACGTCATTAACCAGAAATATGTACTTACAAAGAAACCCTACTCTAAAAGCAAAAGACAAATTTGGTAGGGATTCACATGAGGACGTTTCTCATGTGTTCCAAAGTGAATGTTAAAATAACGTATCTACTTTTCAAATATTTAATTTGCCTAGGATCAGTGTTGAACATGTAAATAGGAACTGAATCTAGTCTCTGTTGTCTAATTTAATGAGTTCTAGGCAACCTGAGCTGTATGCAAGTCTAACCATTTATCAACATATATGTAAGATATTCATATCATTCCAATGATTCTTCACATGAAGCTGTTAATAACAGAATTATAGCATAATATGTATTCAAGAGAGTTGTATAGCTAGACATGGTGACACTCAACTTTAATCCTAACATTCGGGAGGCAGAGGCTGGTAGATCTCTGAGATTAAGGCTGTCATGTTCTACACAGTATGTTCAGGGCAGTAAGGGCTGCAGTGAGTAACCTTGAAAAAAAACCAAATAAACAAACAAATGGAAGAAGTACATCCATGTCTATTAGAAAGTTCTCTCTCATTTCTAGGCTTCCTGGAACACAATTTTTCCCGTTGCATCAACTTTACACCACAATATCTCTGTTTCTTGATTAGTACGTAGGAATCCCATGATAATCTAAGACACACACACAACTAATTAAAGTTTTTTTCAACATTAAATAACCATTGTTTATATCCTAGTTTTTGACAATGGGTATTAAGGTTGAAAAATTTGCCTTCAAAGTGTGTGTGTCAAGAAGAAAAAATTCAACATAAGGAAAACAGCTTAATTAATATTCATTTTTAAATGGTAAATGTACAGTAATGATTTATTTGTAACAATATCATACTTGATGCATGGAATCTTGCTCAAGACAAAATGTTTTATCTGAAGTTCTACTTAATCAATTGTGCATCTAGGTGGAAATTACCAAAATATTAATGTGTGTTTACAAGTTTTATTTCTTATATTCAGCCACTTTTGCTAAAAAACACAACTATCCTACTATGTAATTAAAATCATATTATTTTGTCCCCTTCTTTAAAAATATAAAGGCAGAAAGTGTGTAAGAGCCAGAGAAAATAGACAATACTAAAAAATCAAGGCCTTGAGGACAAAATAGGCTTGCCACACAAACTCACAGAGACCTTGGCAGACAGCATGCACAGGGCTTGCACAGGTCTGAGGTGGGTAGGGTCCTATAGCTGAAAGAAAAAAGAATACAAACACATCCAACCCTAACCCAGAAGCTATCTCCAATTGGTAGTCACTTACAAATGGAAAGTTAACTTTCCCCAAAGGAGTCTAATTAGGGACCCAAACCACTTTAAAGAATAGACCCCATTTCCAGCAGATGTCCAATAAAAAACAAACAAACAGTCATGTTTGGAGTTTCCTTGTATGATAATGTTAAGCCAAGGCTTTTTTTTTAAATAACCTTAAAGTTCTTTGCAGATATCATAGCTTCCTTTTTTTGCTATTTTGCTATGCTTTTAAGGGGTCTCCTAGGTATTTGAACATATGTGTTTTTATATCTATATATGCTTCTTATGTTTTTTTCTTTGGGTCCTTTTCTTATATTGTTTCATCCTATTCTGATTTTTTAAAATTTTTTGTTTAATTTTATCTAATATTTTCTCTTAGATGCTTGTTCAGTTTCTAACTACCGACAGAAAAGTTGTGAATCTGAATGTGAGGTAAATTTAGAAGAAATAGAAGGAGTAAGGGTAGGGAAACTGTAATCAAAATATATTGTATAAAAGTCTGTTTGTAATTAATAAAAAACACAGTGGTTAATAAAAATATAAGTGTAAAATTTGGTATTATATTTAATATGAAAAAATAACTATCCTTCTGTTTTTAACAAAAAATACGTATCGAAAAATGCGTCCGGAGAGATTACATCTATAATTGAAATTTAGGGTTTCCTATGCCCTCTTTGTCTTCCCTGCACAATGCATAGTGTGGTACAGACATACAAGCTGACAAAAGATAAATATACATAAAATCTTTTCTATTATTTCTATTTATATATTTTAAATATGTAATAAATCATGACCATAGTTTTCCCTTGCTCCTCTACTCTCTTCTTTCCTGACCTCACCTCTCCCCTGCTAAAAAAAACAATTAAAAAAAAGAATTTTATAATGGAAAGAACATACTCTGCCTTTAAATCAAAAACGAAGTTTATGCCACTTGCTTTATTTTACAGGCACATTTCTACATTACTCTATGTATAATCATGAAATCCAGTTATTTGTAGTCCCATGGACTTTACTTACCTCTAGGTCTACAATTATGGTTTTCCCATGGTCTGAATGAAGTGCTCTGTAGTAAGCTATTAGATAAGTTTTACAAGTTTTGGTTTCAAAACTAAATGACAAGATGAACATAATATCAGCAACTAGTACCACATTTTAAAAAATAAAACCAATGACAACGTAACTTCTAAAATCCATTTTTTTTTGTAAAATTGTTTGGTGCTATTGCTTTATGTTTACCATCCAAACATAACATTTCAATAAGAACAAACTAGTAAAGGAAGACCCAATTTAAAAGGCAGTTGCATGTAAAAATTTTTCTGCCTCAAAGTCTGCATTTGTGACTTGCCTAGGGATGTTGAAAAGTATCCAGGAAATAAAGAATAGACTGCATTTGAAGACTTTTTTACACTCTCAATGAGAACATATTGAATTACAATGAGTGCCGTGATCTCTAAAGCACAGTTTAGAATAAGTATGGATGATATTTTGCCTTAAAATTTATTTACACATTTCAGAATTGCAAGTAAATAAGACCAAATGTCATTACTACCAATAGAACCCAAATCATCTTAGTGATAAGAAACAATATTAACAATACAGACATCCAGGGAAATAGGACACTGTCTCTTTTCTAATATATTAATGGGAAAAATAAAGCCTCAATTTTTCCTCCTAGAGTTCTATCAAGTTATACTTAAGATGAAACAAGTTTTAAAATGCTAATATGCTCATCCTTTGGAAATTCTAGATTCATTCCCTCCTTTCTCAGAATTTCTTAGTTGCCTATAATTTGTTTAAAGTTGAAGCCTCATTGGCTCGCCCCATTCACTGTTATATGTTTATTATTGTTATCCTTTGTAAAAAATTTATTGGTAGAGATTTTGTAATATCAGAGATAAAAATATGGTCCAACATAAAAATGTGAAAAATAAATAATGTGTTTTATTTTATTTGTCCTTTTTATTTTAGAGATTATAATTTAATTATAACATCTTGCCCCTTTCCTTTTCTTACTCCTGATGCTCACATATAACCCTCTCCACTTTCCTTCAAATCCTTGGATTTTTTCTGTGTGCCCCCATTGCACACACACGTGTGTGCGCGCGCGCGCACATACACACACACACACACGTACACATATGCATATATTTTCTAAGTATTACCTGTTATTTGATATACTACCTGTAGTTACACTTTCAGGGATGACCTTTTGGCACTAGACAACCAATTGATGTACTCTTCCCTGGAGAAGGCCACTTTTCTAATTTCTAACTTTTTTCAGTTGCTTGCTCTTCTTTGTGTATTGTTGAGTCCTCATGGAATTTGCTCCATCCACTTTGGCATGTGTGTCGGTATTATTCTTAATAAGCTCACCTTAGGCCACTCAGGTTGTTGAGACTTTATAGATATTGCTTCTGTTGTTTCTAGGAAACAATAACACAGAACACTTAATCATCCTCTGGCTCTTATAATCTCTCCATCCTCTCTTTGGAAATGATTCAAGAGCCTTCAGTACAGGAGTGTTATAAATATATATTCATTGGACCTGGGATACAGAACTCTGCATTTGGGTTGGGTTGGGTTGTTTTTTCGTTATGGTCTCTTTCTACTGCAAAGAAATGTTTCCATGGTAAGGGGTAATGGCTATACTTTTCTGTGGATATGAGCAAAAATGTTTGCAGAGTTTTTCCTAGAGACTATGATGGATTAGTAAATTTGTGGTTGTAGATATCCATCAAATAGTCATGACTTCACTAGTACAGAGAAGTTAGTATGCTTCTAGTACAAGGAATGGTCTCTATCTTGTTAGCTATTTCTTAAATCCAACTGGAGGCCTGTTGATAACTTTCAAGGTTTGAGTGGCATTGCTCTATCCTTAGGGCTATTGGTGCTAAGTTGATATATTGATATATTTTCATAGGCATCATAACTATTATAGGTATCATTGTTGGTTTTCTTTGTTTTACCTTCTTTGGAAGCATGCATGCTGCTGTTTGTTTCATGAAAGTAAATTCTCAGGTCAATTATAGCTCATGTATCTCTGCATCCTGTTCCTGAAATGCATGGTTCTTTTATCAATTAAGATTTTCCTTCTTCCACTGGTTGGTATCCAAGGGTAATAGTGAAACTTTGGATGTTTTGGGAAGATCTTGTGTAGTCCTGTTCAAAAGCAAAACAGGGATTCTTATGTCATATATTAATGTTTTGTTAGATCATCTTTGGCCTGTATAGGGAAAACCATACACTCAGTTGTAAAAGGTCCATTAAAATTATGTGTGTGTATTTATTCAAGGAGTGACATGTATTGTATAGGGTTTTTTTAGACATCCTTGTGGCTATTTTACACGCCTTATTCTTTCTTCTATATTTACCTCCAATCCTCTTCCTTAAAATACCCCCTTCCCCATTTCTCTGATTAGATTATTTTATCCAAGTAATCCCCACTATGTTGCCTTACAATCCCCCTGTCCTGAAAATGATCCTGTCTTATTATCCTCTTTTTTGAAGTTGCTACAGACTAAGGTACTCACATCTTATGATTTGAAGGTAGGATCCTCCCATAAAACAGAAAATTTGTTTTTTTTTATTTCTGGGTGTGGGCTACATCACTCAATATGCTGTTTGTATTTCCAACAATTTACCTGGCTAATAGTATTCTGTAGTGTGTGTGTGTGTATATATATATCACATTTTAATTATTTTTATGGTCAGAGCTTCTAAAATCTCATGCACTACCCCTTGATGCCAAGATAAAACACACAGACAAACACACACAGACAAACACACACACACACACACAAACACACAGGTTGAATGGAATGAGTGGGCTGCTTGTCATCCCAGCCGCCCTGCTAGCTTACACCCAAAATAATCACACAGAAACTATATTCATTTAAACACTGCCTGGCCCATTAGTTCAAGCCTCTTCTTGGCTAACTCTCACATCTTGATTCAACCCATTTCTAATAATCCTTATAACACCACGAGATTGTGGCTTACCAGGAAAGATTCTAACCAGTGTCAGTCTCAGGCGGGATCTTCACGGCATCTGCCACTCTGCCCTTCTTCACAGCATTCAGTTCTGTCTACTCCACCTACCTAGGTTCTGCCCTATCAAAAGGCAAGGGCAGTTTCTTTATTCAACCAATGAAAGCAACACATAGAGGGACCTCCTACACCACACACACATATATAATTCAATAATGTGTTCTATTAAGCTATTTTAAAGTTAATTTGGGGAATTTCTTTTCTAAATGAAAAATAATTTTCACATTTAATAAAAATAGATTAATATTAAGTGTTATGAAATACTATTTATGTACTGAATTAGTGATCAATTTTATATGAAGAAACAATACACTTTCTGAAAAAGAAGTTGGGAAAATTTCCTGTTCATATTAGCCTCAAAAATAAATCTAGCATCAGCTTTACCAAGAGGGTGAAATAAATATATAGAGGTAGCCTTAAGACTCTTAAAAACTTACAATCATGGACACTAGACAATGAAAAGACTGCATATTGTCAAATTAAATGTCATTGCCATGAAAATAAAGGATGCCACCATCACCATTCAAAATCTACTGACTCTAAGCAATCATTACCTTAACTCCAATGATATAATTGTAATATTCAAAGGAAACCGTCCAAAAAATCAGTACACAAACACACACAAAAAACCTAGAGATTGACAAAGCATATCTAAGCAGAAATATCACATCAGAAAACATATATATANTATATATATATACATATATACATTTCCTGACCTCAAACATTCCTTTAGGGTAAAGAGAGCATGGTACTGACTTAGAAACATATAGGCTGAACAAGGGATTGTAGAATGAGACTAAAACATATATTCGACAGCCACTGCCACCCAATTTTTGAATAAATCTCTCAAAAATATCTACGGGGAGAAAGAAGGATCTGACCAAGCTGTTTATTTACTCAAAGGAGAGTGAAATTGGTTCCATAACCTCAGAATCAGACTGGATCAAGGACTTTAATTTGAAACCTCAAAAGAACAAATACAAATAGCCTATACATACATACATACATACATACATACATACATACATACATATATATAAAAGCACATAAAATTTATTAAACACAAATGATATGCACACAAACACTCATTGTTCATCTTTCTTGTCATCAGAGCAATGCAACTTAAAATCACTTTGAGGAAAAAAACTACCAATAAATGCAAAAGAGTAAAAGACAACTTTTCCTTCTGCTGGTAGGATTGTAAACTAGCACAACTAGAGAGGTTGTATATTTCCTCTTCAGGGATATTATTGTATGTCTCTCTTAGTGTCCTCCTTGTTTTCTGGCTTCTCCTGGACTGTAAACTGTATGCTGGTTATTCCTTGCTTTATGTCTAATTTTCACTAATAAGTCAGAACATACAGTGTTAGTCTTTTGGGGGTCTGGGTTACCACACTCAAGATGGTTTCTTTCTAGTTCCATCCATTTGCCNGTACTCTCCTGTTTAAACACATGTGCAACATTCTCTTTATCCATTCTTTGGTTGAGGGAAGGGAATTTAGGTTGTTTCCAGGTTCTGTTTATTACTAATAATGCTGATAGGACATCATTCAGCAAATGTCCTTGGGTATGAGTGTCTATTCTGTGGCTATATATCCAAGAATGATATTGCTGGATCTTGAGGTAGAGTGATTATAAATTTTCTAAGAAACCACACACTGATTTCCAAAGAGGATGCACAAGTTTACACACCCACCAGCAGTGGAGGTGTATTCCCCTTGCTCCACATCTTCTCCAGCATAAGCTATCTTCAGTGTTTTTGATTTTTAGCCATTCTGACAGGTGTAATATGGTATATCAGAGTTGTTTTAATTTGCATGCTACTGTTAGCTAAGTATGCTGAGCAATTCCTTAAGTGCCTTTGGGCCATTTGCAATTCCTCTGTTGAGAAGTCTCTGTTTTGACCTCTACTCCATTTTTTAATTGGCTTATTTGGTTTTGTTGATGTCTAGTTTATTGAGTTCAACTGTAGTCCATTTGTAGAGAAGGAGGAGCAATAATATGAACAAAGGGATTAAGACCATGATAGGGAAATCCATAGAAAGAGCTGACCCAACTTAGTGAGAACTTACTGATTTCAGACTGACAGCTGGGGAAACTGCAAATGACTGAACCAGGTCCTCTGAATGTGAATAACAGTTGTATGGCTTGGGCATACTGAGACACCACTGGCAGTGAAACAAATATTTATCCCTAGTGCATGAATTGGTTTTTGGAGCACACAATCTATGGAAGTATATCTTGTTCAGCCTAGATACAAGGGGAGGGTATTGGACCTGCCTCAAGAGATGTGACAGACTATGTTAACTCCTTATGGGAGGCCTCACCCTCTCTAAAGAGTGTCTGGGGAGAATGTGGGAGGATCAGGAGAATGGAAGGGAGAAGAAACTGGGATTGGTATATAAAATAAAAATAATTCTTATGATAATGAATTGAAAAAAAAATAAAATAAAAAGGATTCTTTTAAAAAATAAAATAAAATATATTACTATAGAAATTTGCTGCTTTGTAACCTAGCCCAACAAAAATAAAATATTAAATGAAGAAAATACTTAAATTATTGATTGTTGATATATAGCATATTTATTTTCTTCCACTTTACAACTATTAACAGAGAACTCTGGAGAGTTAGAAACATTGTGGAGAAAGAGACAGCTGATCTTCAAATTACTCTTTTCTAACTGGTCAAGAGGTTAGACTATTATTCACAGACTCCTTTGTAGTAGGGAGTGACCTTAGATTTAAGTCTCGTCAATAAACAGTCAGGAGCCTATAGATTGAGTGCTCTTTCTGGTAATTATATATGAAAAGCTTTCATAATCTTTCCTGCATGCCCCCTTTGCCTTCACTAGTTTATTAATCTGTAAAAATGTTCATTGAAACAACATCCAAGCCTGATCTTGCCTGAAAACCAAGAGAAATGACTTCCTCCATTCACCTAAAGCCTTTGCTTAGATTTCATCAAGGCAAGGTGAGAGAAAAACATACTGTGTTAAGCCTGTAAGATTAAGAGCTTGATCTTTGGAAGCACTGAACAGTTCCCTAACTGATGATGAGAGGTATTTACCTTTACTTTTGTAGATGTGAAAGTAAGTTAGTGAAAAATCCAGGATAATGCTTTAGGATTTCATGAACAGTTTGTTTTTCTTTGAATAATTCAAATTAAGTATAACTTACGCTTTTATATCCTTGTGACGTTTTGTGAAGATATGTGTTGGAATAATACAGGGAAAACACATCTTCTATTTTATTTCTACCCTTAAATATATGCTAATATGCATAAACTAAAACATGATAGCAGTCACTCATATATGTAGACTGTCTTCTATTTAGCTGTGATGAAAAGTAGTTTTGAGCTGAGGGATTGTTAGCTTTTTAGAATCCTCAAAATAACATACATCATTTAATCATTCATTACTCTCTCATGTGTGTTGAAAGAGTTAAACACTTTAAGAGAAATAGTAATTAATACATAAATATTTTGAGTAAATAATGGCAAAAAATAAGGAGCTGAAAAGTAAAATGTGCTAAGATTTAACAAATATAAGATAATCTAAAGTTTAACTTTTAGGGCATGTGAGTAATTATTATATATTATTCCGTAGCAACTCTTGAGATCATTAAACTTCTTTATCTATGTAGATATATTACATGTGCATGTTTCATACATACACATACCTATCTACACATATATTTGTATATAGATAAATGGATATAAAAACAGAGTTAGAGCAGAAATAATTAAATAAGTATTAACACTTTGTGCACCTATAACACCTGCAGAATTTTTTTTTCTTTTTAGAATCAAGAAGCTATATTTCCAAGTATTTTATGCACATAATATGTTCCCCCCTCACAGCCTTTTCTCATTCAGCTAGATTCAGCTAGACTGAATGGCCAGTAGGATTTGGAGATCCTCAAATCCATGCTGCATTGGCTCTTACATGGATTCTTGAGACCAACTTAAGTGCTCTTAATTTTTTTTTGAGACATGCTTTCTTTGTAGCTTTGATGCCTGTCCCAGAACTAGCTCTTGTAGACCAGGTTGGCCTCGAACTCATAGAGATCCACCTGTATCTGACCTGGAATTAAAGGCATGCGCCACCACTGCCCAGTGAGTGCTCTACCTTATATGGTGAACGGTTTATCCATTGAGCTATTTTACCAAAATCCGGAATCTTCCTTGTTATCAAAGTTCATTTGATTACTAATCTTTATTGTAAATCTAATATGTAATATATCTACATAGATAAGAATCATCTCAAGATTTGCTACAGAATAATATACTATAATTCTTCAAATGCCCTAAAAATTAAACTGCATGAATATAGAGGGTACTTGTTATCTCCTAAGCAGAGAGGAAAAATGGTCCAGGGAAACTGAGCACCAGTATTTACTGCTTCCAGACTGGGTATGAAACATGACTACCAACCCCAAAATCTCATTTTTCCTTGAGTTGCTGACTTAACTTATCAAACCAGAAAAATTAATCTGAAATAATGCCTTCTTTCCTTAATTGTCTTCATCATGTAATTGTTTACAGAAACAACAAAAAAGTAAACAATGTATTTCAGGTCTGTTCTGATACCAGAATAACGAATTACAGACTAGGCCGTTAATAAACTAATCTCTTTTCTATGATGAAAATTAAGAACTAAAAACTAATTTGGGAGATATTAGTACATATTTTTATCTCCTCTACAGAGAGAATTCATGGAAAATGTCCATGCCTCTGTGTTGCTTTTCCTTCTTCTACTGAAGTGGCAGGAATACAAGGTTGATATATGCCAAGTGGCCCACAATATGAAGCTCAGCAGGACAACAGAATTGCCACTTTAAGCTCCTCTTTTAAATAATACATCCATTTGTAAATGATGACAATAATGTTAACCTGAAAGCTTAGAGTCTTAATGTCATTGCAGGAGAACCCTCTTGTGGCCTGCTCATACTTCTCTATATTCTAGGGAAATCTGCCTGAATCTCCATTCACAATATCTGTAATGCTTTAAGATCTGAGAATAAAACAGTCCCACTGGCCAGCTTTAAAGACCAGGTTATGGTAACACACACCTTTAATCCCAGTAGCCACATTAGTTGCCATAGAAACTGGATGGTGCATGCATTTAATCCCAGTGATGCCAGCCTTAGCCTAGCCATAGAGAGGAATATAAAAAGGGGAGAGAAACTCTCAGACATAGTCTCATTCTGAGATTCCAGGAGGCAGGATTATCATTTGCAGTGTGAGGTCAAGGTAAGGGCCAGTGGCTGGCTGGTTTATATTTAAGATCTTCAGGTTGAACCTCAGTTTCTCTCACTGAGTTTTTATTAATTGTACTTCATACATTGAAATGTTTAATCATGACAGGAATCTTGTAAAGATCGTATTTCTTTTTATTATGCATGGAATCAACATTATATGTAATATAATATGTCTCCAATATCAAACAAATTACACTGAAATCAGTAAAACTTGTTACCTTCAGTTTTTCTTTTGCTAACATATTTAACTGCCAACAGCTAATTCAGAGATTTGAGGTGTGAATTATATTGGCAAATATTTTCCTGACAGTCAAATTACTACCTATCTCTAAAGAGATTGAAAGTATCTCATAATAATCATAATAATTGGAAAATGCGACCCATAGAAGTTTATGACAACTGACTTCTCTTCATTTGATTCTGAAACATTTTTAGGAGTTATTCAATGGTGTAATCCCCATTTTCTGATTTTAGTTGTTTAGTTTTTATCTAATAAAAAATGGGAGGCTTATTCTTGTCAACATCTTGTGCTTGCAATGATTATTCTGTATTTCCTATTTGGAAAATAAGATGAGCAACATATTTAACATATCAAACATGGAAAGAAATTCTTATGTATTAAGGAAATATAAGTGTTCAAAATTTAAAATTCACTGTTCAATACTTAAAAGCCCTGGGGAGTAGCACATTGATAGTTGCCAAACTGTAAATGATACTGAATAGAATTTAAAGGGAATAGAAAATTTAAAGGCAATATGACTTCAATAATGAAAGCTAAAGTATGATACAAAGGAAAAGAAGGGAGACTAAGAAATTTAGACACAATTTTAAATTATCAAGTATAGTTAACAGAAAAAAAGCTAATTTTTTTGTGTGTGAAAAACAATGGGGGATACACTGGACAAGAGGACAACACCAAGCACTTCTAGCTAACAGGAAGAAAAATCAAACTATCTAAAAACCCTACAGCACAAAGTCTATGTTGAAAATTTTATCCTGGGGATATTTACCTAAAGCCTAGAATATAGCTTACAGGATTAATCACTTACCTACATTCTAGTGTTCACAATAATCAAGAGACTTACTTTAAAATGTTTAGAAGGAAATGGTAAAAATGCAGAAAAACTGCAACTTGAAATACACAGAATTAACAAAAATAGAAAGATTCCCATTGTGTACATAAACTAAGATAAATCATAAGGCAAATTAGAGAGATATTGAATAGCATAAAATTGGAATGTTGATCTGAAATTGGAAAAATGTGAAAGGTAAATTTCCTATTTTTCTGAAAAAATATATTTTAAAAGCACAAACATGGACTCTCCTATTTTCAAATGAGGAAAATTTAATATACATTAATCAACAAGATAAGATATAAGATATAGTATATACTGTGCTATTGTTATAATATATAGTGAATAAACTTGCCTGTATAGCAATATGATAATGTACCAAAAATGCTTTAAAATATTGAGTTTGAAATACCAGTTTACAGATGTATTTGTCATATGAATATATTTGAAAGCTATTGAAAGTTTTAATTGTTCAGATATTTATTACTATACTTTTGTTATGAATGAAAACTATTTTGATAAACTTAATGTTCATGAAATTGAACAGGGAAGTTAAATAATTTAGAGTAGTTTTATTCTTATCTTTATAGTTTCATGTGTTATAGTCATCTCCAATGTACAATTATTTAAATCAGAGGAAAATAGTTAGGGTTCTCCTTAATTTCCTTCTCAAGTTTGATATAGTAAAATAACATTAAGTAATCCATTACTTTTAATAATAAATCAATTGATATATAGTATTGAAATTAGTCATCATAATATCATAAGACAATGTTACCACTTTCATTTAGAAAAGCAACCTATAAGTCAGATTGTCCAAATCTCAGACTCTTGCTTTGCATTCAAATGTGTGGTTTCTAAACACCTTTATACTGATTTGGAGAATTAATATTTGCAACAGAAAATAATTTTCACCTCTTTAGTCTTTCCCACCCCTCTAACGTATTAGAAAGAAATTCACTGGTGAAAGTGGCAGGAACCTTGGGATACATGCCTAAAAGGATGGTTACTACTGCCCATTACCCAAAGAAAAATTCCAGGTGTTAAAAATGAACCATTTTTATTCCTCCAAATGGCCTCTGTCAATTGCAGTACATACATATTTGAGGAAAGGTACCAGGAACTTGTGACTTGGCTGAAGTGTTGGAGAGCCTACAAAAAAACTGACTAATCTGTTGATACCCCCCATGGAAAGAAAAGCATAGTAAGTCACTAAGATTCTTAAACTGAGAAAGGAATCTAATTTCATGCATTCCCTTTCAGCCGCTCAATTTTACTACGAGACTTGGACATATAGGACAAAAATATTTCATTAAAGAAAATATGTATGTCCTTAAGAAACATGGCTCTATCAGAAGGATATGCTCTAGTACCCTGGAGAAAATGACATGTATTAATGCAAAGATGTGCTGAGAGATCAAGTTTGAATCTATAAGAATGAATTCTTAGAAGAGAAGTTGACATCAGAGATCATTTGCAACACTGTGTGCTCATCTTCCTTAATATGCTATCTGCTCAGCAAATACTAGAGGAACCACTTAGTGACAGAAATAGGCAAAAGAACCTTAGAAAAATAAGATTTCATTCAAGCTTTCATCAAATCTTCAATGGATGTTGATTCTATTTGAGTTAATGGAAAATATCTGTGTTATGGTGACTCATGATGCATAATGCCGCACCTTAAGAAACTGTATTCTATGAGTAGTTTGATTGCTATTTATAGGAAGTAGCTAAGCAACATCATTTAAGAAGAGATAAGGCAGGCAGTGGTGGCTCACGGCTTTAATCCCAGCACTTGAGAATCAGAGGGTGGTGAATCTCTGTGAATTCGAAGCCAGCCTGAATCCTGATCTACAAGAGGTATTCCCAGAATAGGGTCCAAAGCTACAGAGAAACCCTGTCTCGAAAAAAAAAAAGAAAAAGAAAGAAAAGAGATTAAAACTTCCCATTATTTATCTGACAGACTGAAATATTTAACAAAAACTTATTAAAAAATGACAGTAAAAATTTCAGCATTTTTTTTTGTTTGCTGACTAAAATGTATAACTAGATTCAATGTGGGTTTATCATGTGCACAAAGTGAATTTTGGTAATAAACTCAGTATTTAAAACTGATTTTTCTCTGAGAATCATTTCAAATGTGTGTCAATGAGATTATAGTTTTTACTCTTTGACATCAGCACTAGCTTTCCTAACACATTTTAACAGTCAATTTTTATATAAAATTAATAAGTACAAAGAAAATTTAAATTGCTAGCATTTCTATTATTTTATCTGTAGCAAAATTATTTATTTACAAATTGTATAGGATATTGAACTCTAGTGCCCACTGATAATGCACTGAAAACCTTATGCTTATGTTTGAGATACTTCAGCTTTCTGAAATATCTTCTATTTCATATATAGCACCAATGCACTAATGAAACTCTTGACATATTAGATTGGTGAAGAAAAGAGACTATTGGAGCTGCAATAAATGGATTCCCTCCTCCTGATCGTCAGAGTTCTGGCCTTGAATGAGCCAAAAAGGTCATTCTTGTCTTAAAGGGCAAGTTTTGTCTCCATTTCATTTTGACAAGGAAGAAAAGTGACAAGAAAAGTGATGGAAACACATTAAAAGTAAATGGTTCTACATCGGACTCTATTTTGATGGAAAGTTTCCTGCAATAAGAAAATCTGCTTGAAATAATAAGCTATTGGCTCTGGAAATAGAAGAGTATGTTGTACTTTGAGAAACATGATAAACCATAGGAATCCAGTGGACCCAAGAGAAGCCTTCTCTATTGAGAGCTTTGAGTGGTGAAACCATCATAGCAATGGTGATGACATGTATGTTATCTCAGTCTGGATGCTATTTTCATAGCATCACGGAATATGAAAAGGCTGGGAATGTGTATATGGAATGATTGCCACAGCTAGTAACCATCAAAATGGCACAAGATGAATTACTGTCGCTTCTACTGCCTTAAACCATTTGCACTGTTTTATTGCTTGTGACATATCCTTTTGTGGAACACTTGCAAGAATGTAGACAAATGCAACCAGGTTAATCTACCCCAAGGACCTTAAATCTCAGCCTTGCTTGAATGTTATAAGCGTATAGCTTTGGCATGTGACTTTTAGATGTAACACCAGTAATCAGGAGATTCAGAGATAATGCAGTACTTCACTGTATGCTTAACCAGAAAGTGACATTTCATATATGAGTGCCACCCTACAGAAGTCTCTGCTTATTCAAGATAATGATCTGTGCTTTTCTAATACCTTCCTCCCTCAGCTTCAACTATCAATATCGAGAAACTCTGTATAATTTCAAAGTCATGCACTGTGCCTTTTTCAAAGGAGTATATTAAAGAAGCCAGCCATTTTGAGAGTTACCTGTGTCTCTCAATCATTTCCTGTCTTCACTGGCAAGATTGTAACAATTTATAAGAATAAAAGCAAATTTAACATATCTAAAATGGTGACATGCTGAGTATGGGCAAGTTAATTAAATATAATCCCAGAGGGTGAATATAGCCCCTTAGTAATAGTTGATATAACTGTATTGACACAAAAGTATATAATTTTCAAACCCCAGGGAATAAAATCTTGGTTCTCCCAAAGATGTTTCAACAGAGTATTTGCTATGGATAAATATTGTTCAGGATTCGTGAACCTTCCAAATAATATCCTATTTAATTTTACAAAAAGTACTTAAGAACTTGATATTCTAGCATGATATCATACTGCCCTTTAATAAATAGGTAATGTAGAAAATGCAGGTGAAAATATGATGAACTATACATTTAATTTTGAAAGGGTGACATTTGTATTATAAATCGCAATAACTTATTTGGAAGAAGTAAAGTCATTCACTTTTGGTTTTTAAATTTAAGGGACCTAAAAGTTGTGAAGAACACGGACTTCAGAACACAAGCAGAAAATATTTTGGAGAAAATATCAGAGTTATGAAATAGTGAATGGTGCTAGAGGCATTACAGCTTTAGACAGGAACTTCAGGCTACATCGATGTCTGGTAGTCTTAGTCAGTGGATGGAAGAGTGATGTATTCAAGACAGAGTCCTCTGAGCCAGTCTACTGTAAGGCAAGAGAAATCAATCCTTTCAATCTTCAGAGCTTTTTATTTTAACTTGATCTATGTGACTCCATTTATAAAAAGAGTGACACTGCTGTGTCAGAAGGAGGCTGTCCAGGATTTGTGTCCTTTGCCAAGGAAGAATAACCCTGTTGCAGTATCACACATGATATGTGGCACTACCATGCACTTTTCTCAAAAACTATATCTACAAAAATGAAGGATGTTTCATCTTCTATGGTGATTGTAGCACATATCATCAAAGGCCCTGACTTAAATCATCACTTCTCCTCAGAGACAAATGGAGAACACTCTTCTTTGTATTAGAAAATATCCTTTAGGCAGATTAAATGCTCCTTTGAGGATTAGATATTAATGCATTTCCAAACTACTTGAAAAGAACAATCACTCCACAATCAGGCCAGATAATTTAGAAATTTGTGTGATAAAAATTAAAATTGAGTTTCCCTACAAATCAAATTTTAACAGTTATTTTCACCCACCATACCATGTATTCACAATGATCCATGAAGAATATGAGTTTTCCTTAGAAATTCCCTAATTTGAGTGAAATAACCTGAAAAATAACACATTTTCTGTTCTTGAGTAAATGTTTCCTCTCTGAAAATGAGGAAATAGTCACTGAAACTGATGATACAGAAATTCTCTGCAGCTGAATGAGACTGATTTTCAAGAATTTCCAGTGAAGATTTGATGGAATACATGTAGATGTTAGAGTCAGACATTTTCAGTGTGAATTATACTTATTATACCTGCCATATTCTTGGGTGGGTTCAAGAGGACAGAGAGTAAAATACTTAAATTTCTGTTGTGGTTGAAAGTCTGTAGTTTGGACAATTGTAAACATAAAACATAAATCCTTGTCCTGTAGTTTCATGTGTTAGAACTTATGCACTCTGTCTATAAAACCATGACATAAATCAAATTCCATACAAATATTGTATATGTAGTTATTGAATTTGTATTTTTTATTTCTACAGGAACCTTGATTAAAACTGTTGCTCAAAAGGTGTTTACCAAGTTAACACAGCATCACTATGTATTCCTTAGTGAAGTTCCATTATGATTGTCCTATCATATTAACTGCAGTTATATCTTTTCCTTAATGTGCAATTATTGACAAAGTTAAAATTTAAGAACAAAATTATTCAGGAACTATTTAAAGATTATAAACTGAAGCACAGTTTCTGCAAATTGAGTTCTCAGAAAATAATCTGCACCTGAAAGCTTGGTACAGACTCAAAGAGAAAAGAAAGGAAAGAGACAGTAATTTTATATTAGAACAAACCAGACAAGTGCCACTTTGTACAAGTGACCAATACTAATGTTACCAGTAATAATTCAGTGGATATTATGTAGCTTCTATGACACAATGAGGGAAGTCTCCACCTCTGACTTAATTTTACCCTTTCTGTTAACCATAAACTGATTGTAAGTAAGTATTAAAAACAAGCAGCGGGGAGACTGAAAAAACACCTGCTAAAGGTTCCTTTTGCCATAATTATGTGAAAGCAAGATAGTTTGAAATTAAAAAAAAATACTGGAACATTAGGCGTAGACAGAAGTTTCTGTCCTGCTTGGTCCCACAGCTGCTCAGTCCCAAAGAAACACGCAGGGGCTCATATTGATTATAAACTGTTTGGCCTCTTAGCACAGGGTTATTACTAACTAGCTCTTAAAAGTTAACCAACAATTCTTATTTATATTTAATAAGGTGGCTTGGTACCTTTTCTCAGTGAGGCATTCTCATTTTGCTTCCTCTACATCTGGCTGATGACTCACTCTCCACCTTTCCTTTTCCCAGAATTCTTTTAGTTTGGTTATCTTATCTGTAGTTCCTACTTGATTACTGGCTAATCAGTGTTTAATTTAAGTAATATGAATGACAAATCTTTACAACATTCAAGAGCATTATCACATAGCATTCCCCATTTTTTATTTCAAAAACAAAACCACAATTGTAGGCAGGAACTACTTTTTTCATTCCCAGCCACCCAGCTAGCTTAGATATGAAATAATCACACAGAAACTGTATTTTCTAAATCACTGCTTGGCCATTAGCTCTAGTTTCTTCTTCTTCTTCTTCTTCTTCTTCTTCTTCTTCTTCTTCTTCTTCTTCTTCTTCTTTCTTTTTTTGCTTTTGTTTTTGATTTTGTTTTTCGAGACAGAGTTTCTCTGTAGCTTTGGAGCCTGTCTTGGAACTAGCTCTTGTAGACCAGGCTGGTCTCAAACTCACATAGATCTGCCTGCCTCTGCCTCCCAAATGCTGGGATTAAAGTCATGAACCACCACCACCTGGCACTAGCTCTAGCTTCTTATTCGCTAATCTCTTACATATTAATTTAACCCATTTCTATTAATCTGTGTATTGCCACAAGGCTGTAGCTTACTAGGTAAAATTCAAGTGTCTATCTCCAGTGTTTCCATGGAATGTCTCTGACTCTGCCCTTCTTTTTCTCAGCATTCACTTCTGTCTTCCCTGCCTACTTAAGTTCTGCCTTGCTATAGGTCCAACACAGTTTTATTTTTATTCATTAATGGTAATCACAGCATACAGAAGGAATTCCCACATCAAACCTGTGAATCTAATCACCTTTGTTTGGCATTTTTACTGACTATCATTCATAACAACTTACAACCAACACACTAAATAAAGATAAACATCCATAATTCATTTCTTTTGGAATGTGGGCATAGTTTTCAGTAATACTTCCTGCTGACTGATGGCAGTGACAATCTTATGGGGACGCAAAGGAAATTTAGCATTATGATAAAATCCTGACTAGAGAATTCTGTAAGGGTAGATCACATCAGCCCACAGTCTTGCAGCTGTTCTGGATGTAGAACCCAGAAGAAATTGCCAACAGTTAAGAAGTCAGGAAGCACAAATTCTCTTTATTAGATAGGAGAATCAAAAATGACTGCTTCAAAACAAAGAAGCACATGAATTGTATGTGCTATATAAGTGAGATTAAAATATTATCTAGTATTGTAGCTAACTGATGGAATACAGTGTTTGCAGAAAGTATCTTTAACTACAATTGAATAATATATTCCAGATATCTGATACATAATAACCAAACATGATGCTGGTTAAACTCTGGTGATATAAACTTACATCAGCCTAAGCACCATAAAATATTATTTCTAAGAATGTAAGCAAAAACAGCAAAAAAATGTTGCTCTTCAAGGTGTACATTTGATGATAGTAGGGCCCAATATTTCAGGCCCTCCAGGACTAAAGGAGACCTGTCTCAGAAACTGGTTCTCATACCCTGGCATGATCATGTATATGGGAAATGTTGAAGAAAGAATGTGAGAGTCCCTGACCAGTTTAGGTTACCCAAGAATAGGATTTCTCAATTCAACACAAAGCAAAATGTTACACACACACACACAAACATACAAACACACAACAAGAGAGTTAGAGAGAGGAAGAAGAAATAAAACAACTGACTAAAAATATATTTGGCTTTTCCGCACAAACATCTATGGATCTAAGTGATTTATTCAGAGAATAAAATAAAAAATCCTGTGGTAGAATTGAATTGGAATAAAGTAAATTGTGTGTTTTTATGTATATGTATGTGAATGTGTGCATGTTGGTATGTGTGTGAGAGTGTATGTGAGAGTGTGCATGTAGATCACACTTACATATATTTAAAAATGGATCAGATATGGTTAGATACATAATCTCTAAAATTTTCTTGTCCTTTCGGAAAAGGTAAATACATTCAGAGAGCAATAATTTTGTTACTGTGCACATTCATCTCCAGCTACCAAAGCAGATCACTGAATATTGCAGAGAATGCAAAATGAGGACATTATTTAAATTTATATTTAATTATCTAATTACTATTCTCACTATTTTAAAATCATTATCACATTTTATTCATTTTTCACTGTTTTGAATGTTGTATTAAAATACAAAAAATACTAGACATTAGTTGACATTATTTTTTTAGTCCTTAAGTATAAATTGGTAGCTATAAAATAATTCTTATAAATAACAAAGTTAATTTTGCACTTTGTGAATGATGTCTTCTGTTTCAAGGTATGTTTTGTTACAGAAATGTTTCTTTAAATGGAGGAGCAACATATTACTACTTTGTTATGGCAAAACTGTAAGGAACTATGTCTTTGACTTCTTTTGTGGATTGAATTGCTTGCCTCCAGAGATGTATCTGTGAAATTCTAGCTCCCCCTTGCCAGTGTGAAAAGCAAGGGTAAGATTGGGTGTGAACAATGGCCTTTTGAACAAAAGAGTAAGAAACGGATGGCCACATGTCTCACTTTTGAATCCCCACCAGTTTACCAGCAGCAGTGGACTCTGTCTAGGAGTTCTTATCTATAAAATCTAGGCTCTCTTATGCAGTCAACATGGGTTAACTGAAAGAGAAATGTTCCTTCATTCCTGGGAGAGAATGCAATAAGAAATTGCTTGTTGGGGGCCTCCGTTATTGCTTCTGGGAACTAGTGGGATTATTTGCCTCAGAAGAGCATCAGAGGACCTTTGGAACTCCTGATTAATGAGTTTTACGTGCATGGGGAACAGTGTATGGGGAAATTGATAAATTTCTCTAAATACTTGATGTCATCTTTGCCCTTCAAAATTTAAGGTGAACTTCCTAGAAAATAATGGAACTGAATATTCCCAGACAGATGCTCCTTGTCTGTAGTGCTATCTTTGGCAAGGGATCTGGATCAAAGGTCACAAATAAGAAGCAGTTTACCCCTTGAGTTTGATGGAACACACTCGTTTATTCTCTCATCTAAGCTCATCTGGAATTCTTTCTCCAGGCACATGTAAAAAAAGCAATGGAAGTCTTTCTCATGAGAACAGTCCTTTTTTTCTTCATTTATGGTTCTGTCTTTTACAAATATAAAGGTATTTGGATTGTACAAATTTCCATCCTGGCTAGTTTTATGTCAACTTGACCCATGTTTTGCTCATCTCAGAGGATGGAACCAAGATGGAGAAGAGGCCTCCCTCTGTAAGATTGGGTTTTAGGCAAGTTTGTAAGGAATTCTCCTAATTAATGATGGATGGGTGAGTGCCTAACCCATTTTGGGTGGAACCAACTCTGAGCTGGTATCCCTGGGTTTTATAAGAAATAAGGCTAAACAAGCCATGAGAAGCAAGCCATTAAGCCACATTCTTTCAAGACCTCTACATCAACCACAGTAGCCAAGTTCCAGCCTTGTTTGAGTTCCTCCCATGCCTTTCTTCAAGATGACCAGTGACTTTGAAGTGTAAGTAAAATATTTCTTTCCTCCCCATGTTGCTTTGTTCATGGTATTACATCACTGTAATAATAACTCCCGCAAAGACAAGTATATTCTCTTTTATACCCTTTCCTTTAATTATTGTTTCTGTTTTTCTTAAAGAGGCCATATTCGTCACTCATGGGTCCTTCTTCTATATCCCATAACACTCCCCAGACAATTTAAGACAGTGATGAGGCTCTAACCTTATCAATGACCCCTGCTTGTCCCCAGCTACCATATTTTATTTTTCAGCTTCCAGATAATAACACATATGTAAGACTTACACTGTGTGTAAGTCTGTTCTTTAAGCAAAGACTCCATGCCAAAAGCAGTTGTTTCTGATCCAGGCTGACCACTGAAGAGCAAAGCATGAGTGTAAACCATGAACTCATCAAGCAGAAACACCTTTGTTATGAAGAAAATATGTAATAATTGTTTTCTCTACTACTTCATTACTCAGCCTTAGGCCAGAGAGAAGCTTAAAGGATGCAGGTTGGTAGAGCACTTTATGAACGCTGAGAGGACACATTACAGTCACAAAATGTTCAAGGCTCACAAAGCTTGCATAATTACAAAGGCTGCTGGGGCCTTCCGGCACTTTTCAGCTATAATGGCAATCTGGCTAATTTCCCACTGGCTCAATCTATAACTTCAAAGTCTCCTAGAGCAGTTACAATTATTCGGTGTGTTTTTCAGGTGACCTACACTATTTGTATTGAGCTGCTAACTTCTCACACAGGTGATTTACGGGAGCTCCATTATTAATAAAGGCTTCCTCTCCAAAATGTTGTTTTGGTTGGTATCTCAGTCAAACATATTAGGGCCTATGATTAAAGTTGCTCAAGTTTTACTGTTAGCTCACTTTTTCTTAACATGAACTGCCGATTGCTGTATGCTCAGCGCAAAAACATAGAAGGTGCATGTGGGCATAAAGAAGAATTGTACACTCCTCACATAATAACTTTCTGATGATTTTATGTCCGACAATTAATTCTAATACATACTGTATAGCTCATGAAGCACCAGAATGCTGCACGTGTATATCCTTTCACACTTTAAAAAATTATTTGTAGCTGGAGATATAGTTCAGTTCTTATAAGAGCTTGCTATCCAATTGCAGTAACTGGAGTTTGGATCTTAGTACACATAGAAAAAGATGTATATCTTAGATACATATGGATATATGCTCATTTTCTTTATTTCATTTATTTCCCTTAACAAAATCAGGACCGTTCTCAGTGTCTAGTCTTGTTCTTTGATCTTCTATTTATTTATCCATTTTGTGGATACACTTTATCCTGTAATCTTCACTGTGCAGCTGCACAATTCCTGTGAACATCAGTTAAATCTCTGTACTCTATCTCTTAATACTTCTAGCACTGGTCTCCATCTGTGAGCATCTGTAGATCGGATGTGTCTTTTTAGTTTCCTCCTCTTGCATCTTGACCTTTACATGTGTATCAATTTTTATTTGTAATGTCCTTTCTAGATTTTATTCTTCTGTTTGTGTTTCTCAGAAAACAAACAAATGAAAAAAAACATAAAATCACTTTTTTTTCATGGGGAGAAAATGACAAAACTCTGGAGAGAGCTTTATTGAGATGCGTACTGAATAATGAAGGAATTTCATACTATTTTTATTATACCTGGTCTATTCCCTATGAAAATGTAAATACTTTTTCCAGATACATTAATATGAATGAATATGCCACAGCTACTATATATTTAATATTAAAACTAAAGTGAAATTACAGAATTTTATTATGGATGATAATAATTCAATTACATGTGACCAGCAATATGTACAAAAACTGAAACAAACCCAAGATTCTGAAACTAAAGCATAGTAAAAAGTCACAGATATTCCTAACAAAATTCAGAATAATAAATGCAGAAACAACCTGCCATTAAAAAAAATAGGAACCACTTACTGTAGTGGAGTAGTTCCTGTACATATTTGATGAATGGCAAAAAGCAGGGGCAAAACTTCAAAAAGTAACAGGATGTTTTCTTAGTCTCGGTGAATTTATCCCAAGGTACATATAAATTATTTTACCTTAATATATTGTAGATTTGTTTATATTTTCCAGAAAGGGAAAAGTTACCTTACCTTCCATGGCTATGCACTGGAATTAGTGACCACATCTAGCAAATAAAAATATAGAATGGGGGAGCGGGATGTTGTTAACTGGTTATTTTACCAACCACATAGTACATTTCCATGTTATTACCAACACCACGATTAAGTCATGATGTTACCGTCTTATTGGCCAATAAAAAATAAGCAGGTTACCTGACTCCCAGTCTGGTGTTCTCCCTCAAAATCTATACCAGTCTGGTATTCACCCTCAAAATCTATAGCAATTGCCTGGACATGATATCATCAAACTCAATGTGAAAGTGAGGAATGTTTTAAAAGAAGAAAACCTGCCACAAACTTCTGAAAAGGCTAAAGGGACAATGAGAGCAAACAGTGAAGAGAAGTAGGAAGGAGAAAAAGTAAGAAGAACATTAAAGGCAAAGAGAAATGCATGGCATTTTCAGGTGGCAAGAGATTTGAGGAAAAATGATACAACCAGCAAAGAACATTAGTAAAACATCTGAAAAAGATGAGATGAATTGACAAATTGTCCAATACCATACACGATTACTATTTCTTAGCTCCCCTGAATAGTTAAGGATATATAAGATTATAATAGGTGCAGTTGGATGATCATTGTCATTCTTAGGTCAACCTAGAAGTATTTCAAAATCAAAATCTTTAATTATTGTTCTCATTATTTATTAAACCCAACTTTCAAGCTGTCTACATGTTTGAACACTGCCTCCTTAACCTTTAACTGAGGTAGAGAATACAGCATACATGGAAGATATGAGTAGGAACACGTCCTTCTGTGTTATTGAAACACACATGGGCCCTGTGCTTCCCATCTTCAAGACTGTTTTCTGTCTTTCTCAGTTTTGGTTTGTTTTTACAGGCAAGGGAAACATAACCAATGAATCCTCTAAGTAATTCATTTTAATAAGCTCTTTGATCCTGTCACATTAGAGCCTATGTTGTTGCTATGTCCCAAGAGGCTTACTTCAAATGACCTTGAACAAAAGAGATTATTTAACAATTTTTCTTTCTATATCCTAGTTCTTGACATGCCAGCAAGTACTTCTTGGAGTGTGGAACTCTATAAAATGAAAAATCAAAACTGATGCTAGCTGCTTGTCACAGTTCAGGAGCTTGTCGTATCTTATAAAAATAACTGTGTTGTCTATCTGCTTTCCAATCTTATGAACAAGGAAGATTGTATTGAACCTTCCTAATTGGTTAGGAACAATTTCTGTCATTCAATTAGCATCTTTCAGTGCATGACAAGTATCACAGTTGGTTTTCTCAATCTCACATCACTCTCTGTGGCATGGATATGAAATATTTACTGAGGTTACTTTTATTTGCAAGGATAGATTGTCAAGAGCAGATATTATTTTATACCTGAAGTTGAAAAACACATAAAGAAATCTCTACTACTTGATTATTAATTATACTGCATGACTAAAAATAGGGGTACTCAACCCCTTTTTGCTCTAAAAAAATAGACTGGAAAGTGTAGAGCAATGTTAGGGATTTTGTACACTTTTCTTTAGTATTTACTTTATAGGATAGAGTTTTTGAAAAATTAACTATGTATATAAAAATATCATTGTGCTATATACAGATCCCTGCATCATTTTCAGGACTTATTCCTAATTCTACTTATTTATAAAACAAAAATTTGACAGTTTTCAGTACTGAGGATTATTGTAATAAAGTATGTCAGAATCAGTTTATTCAGAATTTTGTTGTAAACAGTTTAATGTATTAATATATAATTTCATATAATTTAACATATACCAATATATTTTACTACATGCTAAAGTTTGAAAACAATAACTTACAATTATTTATAAATTTCAAAAATGTTTGAAATAAGCTATTAAAGAAAATTTCTTTTAAATCATTATGATTTTAGCAAACATGCAAATATGCTTGTCTTGTGAGTTTGCATTTGACCTGCAGTTCCGGCAGCAGTGTGTGGCTAACTTTCAGCTTCATATTTAACAACAGAGTAGATTCATACTTTATCCAGGCAGATACACTGCTGTTCCAAGCCTTTCTAATGTACTACTGAAAGCTATGGACCCAGTGTATGCAAGAATATTCACTACAAAGCCAGGCCAAACTGAAGTATATCTCTGCAAAAATCCACGAGCCCTTTTGGAATGTCAATCTTGCCTGGAAAGTGAAATATCATGGTATTGTGTACTGGTTAACTTTCCTTTCATAACTAACACCAGGGTTAATCAACTTAGTAAAGAAAAAGCTTTATTTCCTTTGTAATGGTTTAAAGATTTCTGTCAGGTCATTTCCGTACTGCTTCGGACCTGCAGCAGCCTTATACATCATGATGTTGGAGATTGGGCTGTTTTAGCTATGATCAACAAGAAGTTCAAAACAGACAGAATACAAAGTACCATATTCTAGCTCTCTGCTTCAAGAATGTATCCCCAATGACCTGACTTTCACCTCTGAATCCTCACCTTCTATATGTTCCACCATTTCCCATAGTCTGGGGCCAAGATTTCACAACACATGTTTATAAGGGACATTAAAACTGTAAAACTGTAAAATAGTGAAATGTATAAATAGTAAAAATTATGTGAGCCAGGAGATCAATATGTATCTCATTATCCATACTCAACAATTATTCACATTCCTACAGCTGCTCATGTCATTGGGATAGCATGCTTAGCAATAAGATAGCCTACTGGAAGAACTCTTGGTGCAGCTCCAACATGTCATAAAACAAGTATACTGGTCCACAGTACACACTGAGGTAGGTTTAGTAAATACAGAAAGAAGCAAATGAAGGAGCCATAATTAGCAAAGCATGAAATAGTGTCCAAATAGGATCAGACCTGGATTTAATGCTTGCTAACCAAAAGAGACAGTTGTAAGTTCTAATATCCATGAACACAGCCACAGTGGACTTTAGGCATGGTTTAAGACAAATTGGAGCTCATGGGTCTTCAGACTTAAGTAAGAATAATTTGGGGAAGTTTCAGCCCTAACATGCTGAGTCACTACAATGAGCAGGCGGCAAATACACTGACATGGAATACAAGTTGCCAATGGAAGATTCAGATATTCTTACTAAACTTAGAAATATGGCTGATGAAATGTTAATCTTCCCCTTTCCAGAATTTGTAAGAAAGGCCCTTTTCAGTCGTGGTCAGCTCTTTTAGGTATTCAACCTTGGACATCATTTGTTTCGCAGCCTTATCTCCTGACATTTGTACATGAATCCATCTTTTGTCTTCCCATCACCACAAATATCATGTCTGCTTGAGTAAGCACATCCTGGGTGCTTCTGCCCTTTTAATCTTGATTCAGTTGAGTAAGTTAGTGTTCGTTTTTCAAAGTTCAGGCTTAATGCCATGAGATTTACACTTTCTCTTAATTACTAGTATGAATGAACCCTTTCTAAGCACATCCAGCTTTACTATAAATCAATATAACAATAATACAATAATATCAACACTTTCTGTAGCCATGGTCACATTGTGGCTGAAACATCTCTACTCCAGCCTTTTCAAAGTTAGTACTCTAATTATGTTTGCATGTGCTTCTCTGTGAGTGTCTCAAAGTTAAGCTATTTGCTGGTCTTGTTTTAAATCCAGTTTCTGGTTTAGCAGGAATTATAGATACTGAATAAGGATGCATGCCTGATACAATCATCTGCTCATCCCCATACAATTCCTAGATGTTCTAAAATGGAGCATTGAAGTTTCCTATTTGTTTATTACTGAACGGGTTGAATAAACTGTAGAGCAACCAATACAAACTGCAAGCTTAACTCACATACTTGGATGAAAATGTTCTACTGTAGAGAGCAAGTTACATGTTGTCCATGTATTGTGGGCATGACAACATCATTTCCAGGAGGAAGTTTTTCTTGGCATGCAAGTATTCCCACATGTATAAACTTTTGCAGTTTTACTACCTAGTGACTACTTTCCATGAGACTGTGCTGCCACTTTCATATCAAAGAGACTACACTGCCCAGCTGTAACAGCCAAGACATGCTGTTTCACAGCTCCAGAGTCATAAGTCTGACTTTAACTATTACAGGGATTTTGTTTTCTCATGGCCAGGAAAAAGTGTCTTTGCCATGACTATCTTGGAATTTTAGAAGTGCTGGGTTATAGAAATTATATCTCTAGTGGATTAGGAGTCTGCCCCCTTTCAATAGGGGCTCTAGATAATTTTGCTAATTTTGTCTGATGTGGATGTAGTTCTAAATATTATGTTATTTTGTAGCATTAGAGTTCACAATTTCAACATATGGATTTGTGGAGAACACAGATTAACCCTTAAAAGAAGTTAAGATAGTTTGAAGAAAGATAGAATTTGTTTTTTTGTTTGTTTGTTTGTTTTTTAACACAGGGTTTCTTTGTGTAACAGCCTTAGCTGTCTTGGAGCTGGCTCTTGTAGACCAGGTTGGCCTCCAACTCACTCACAGAGATCCACCTGCCTCTGTCTCCCAAGTGCTGGGATTAAAGATGGTGCCACCACTGCCTGACCGAGAGATACAGCAATTATAACTTACAAATTTCTAAAACAAACATAAGAAAATAGTATATGTGGAAAAACAGAAAACAGAGTACAGTTTATGTCTGTTACCTTTGGGATAAATATTGACCCTGGGGTAAAGGTAAAAAAGAGTACTAGGTCTCCAAATTAGACTAGAACTGATTTTAGCACATACATAATCACTTTAAGTGGCCAATCAGCATGCACGTAGATACCAATTATAGCCGATGAACATTAATTTCTATATTCCAAGCACTGTTGTCAGCACTCTGGCCATCTCCCTCTTGTCTCTAATAAACTTCATGAACTATGGACAACTTAAATCTATATTGTAGATGAGTAAGCTATGTCACTTTAAATCCTAAGGTTTCGCAGGGATCACAATGATTGCACAACCCAAAGCATGATTTTAATATGGGATGACATAAATTAGTGTCTGGACCATATTGTTTTATTCATATCCAATTATTCTGGCCCCTTCTAATTTTTTTTCCATTTTCTTTTTTTTCTGATTTTTTGGTCCCCACCTTTTCTTCCCATAAGGAATACATTTTTAAAAAGTAGAAATTATAATATTTCTTGTTTTAAAATTTTCTACGTGTATAAACTTCAATGCTTGTTGATATGGACTTAATTTAAATACTAAAGCTAAAAATAAATTTTTATTAGTGCATTTCTTGGCATGAAGTTAGGGTACTTGGTAATTTTTTAACTAGGACATTTTGCCCCTAAAACTGTAAGTGCTACAATTCCTTCTTAAAGGTAAGTAGTGAAGAGAATTTTTATGTATTACTATAATAACTATATCTTGAGTCCTTCTTGCCACTTGATTGTCAAAGAAAACACATCAGGAAATTCTTCATCTCGCTTGTCTGCACAGCTTATAGGCAGCTGTCTCTATAAATAAAGGCTAGTGTCAGCCTCATCAAACTTGAGATTTAACACATGCTGTTGCCACTGACTGAGGGATTTCCTCTCACACACTGACTATGTAAATCTCCGGTTCTCCAGCGGTTTTCTTTGGCATTATATGACCATTGAAGTACATTTTGTGACTTAGTCTTAACAACACAACAGGAAAATAACCAACCTTGAAAATAAAGCTGAAAATTCCACCAACACAGGATCATTTCTCATGAAATTTGCCATTATCACCCCCCGGGCTACAATTATTTTTACAAAAAAAATTAGACATCAAGATCAAACCGAAAATTGGAATGGAAAGAAAACTTAAATGTTACTCATTGGAGACATGAGTGTGTTTTCAGTCTTAGTTAATCAGCAAGTTTCTCTCAAAATGTATTATGCATTTGTAATGCTTTTTATATTTACAAAAACTATGCAATTAAAATATGCAAGCATAACAGTGAAAACGGTAATATTTTGGATGATTAAAGTTGGGAAATGAATATACTCATACTCTTTACTTCCAATCCTTAAAATATCCACTAAAGACTAACATCATTTGTTCATTCCTGGATTTGAGCTTAACTGCCAATTTTAACCACTGATTCACATTTCTCAATACATATATAAACTACGCAAATCAGAGTTAAACAGAAATTTGAAAAAAATTAACACCTCTTTTAAGGTACTCAAATTTAATCTTAAGACTTAAAATTCTTATGGGAATATAGTGGTAGAAATGCTCCACTATATTTTCTTGGGAACATTGCTTTTAAGTTCCAGTAGATATTTTGGAGACTGCTTTAGTCAATCTCCAAAGCCTTGATAGTCAATTTAATATCTCAGAGAAATTAAATTTTGTTTTAATGTTTAAACTTAACTCAGGGATATAAGCATCATGTTAGTGTATCACAATCCGTGGATGTTCAAAACTGTAAGAGCAAAATTCATGTCTGAGTTTAGTCTACTGAATATTGATTTCTTTTAAAAAAAGGTAGATTTGATTTGCATTTCCCTGATTGCTAGGGAGGTTGAGCATGCCCATAAGTGTCTTTTGGCTATACGAACTTCTTCAGTTGAGAATTCTCTGTTCAGATCAGAGTCCCATTTTTTGATT
>LOEQ01009509.1:68734-79053 GCA_001685075.1 Bramus lutescens
TTAGACCTGGATGTAGGGGGGAGGACCTTGGACTTCCCACAGGGCAAGGAACCCTGACTGATCTCTGGATTGGAGAACGAGGGGGAGGGGAAGTGGGGGGAATGGGAGGGAAATGGGAAAAGGGGAGGAGGTGGAAATTTTAAATAAAAAGATAATAAAAACAAAAACAAACAAACAAACAAAAACAAGCAAAAAAAATGGGTAGAATGCCAGAAGAGCCAATGATGGAATATTCAAATGAGGAACTATCCTAGTTAGGGTTACTATTGCTGTGATGAAATATTTTGACCAAAATCATCTTGGGGTGGAAAGGGTTTATTTGGTCTATGCTGCCAGTTTACAGTTCACTGTTACAAGAAGTCAGAACAATAGCTCAAACAGGGCTGGCACCTGGTTGCTGAAGGTGATGTAGAGGCCATGGAGTGGCACTGCTTACTGACTTATTACACATGGCTAGCTCAGCCTGCTTTCTTACAGAACCAAAGACCTCAAGCCCAAGGATGTCCCCACATACAATGAACTCGGCCCTTTCCCAACAATCACTAATTTTAAAAAATGCCCTATAGCCAGATTTTATGGGGGGTGAGATACTCTTCTTTCAGATGATTCAGATCAAATTGACATAAAATTAGTCAGCCGAATCTCCTATAACTTTGAGGTTTACTTCAAATTTCTCACACCAATTATCTCACCTTTTGACAGCCTAGTTTGATCATTAGAAAGACTGTTACTTCTGTGATTGAGGATTTAATATGATTAGATGGTGTGTATGAGCAGTTAAGAACAATAAATGTCGAATAGATTTACTTTCAGAGGTTTTGCAGATAACAGCTGATCTTTCCAAAACATTTATAATGAGTGTTGTTTTTAAAGATTAAGAAAATGAAATAAAGTAGAAATTGGTGGGGATGCCTCAACTTGTAGCTTTTGCCTTGCAAACCCTAAGATCTAAGCATGATTCACTGGTAGATATATAAAAGTTAGTGTACTGGGATACACTTGAAAATGTTAGATGCCTGAGTTCTGAGATTCACTGACCAGTAAGACTAGCATATTCAGTAACATCCATATGGTAAGTGTCAATCTCAAACAAACAAACAAACAAACAGTGAATGGCATTCGAATAACCACACATGAGGTTGTT
Source organism: Bramus lutescens (assembly GCA_001685075.1). NCBI lineage: Eukaryota > Metazoa > Chordata > Mammalia > Rodentia > Cricetidae > Bramus > Bramus lutescens. The sequence goes on from LOEQ01009509.1 coordinate 69,879, forward strand.
TTCTGGATTGCATATGCATATGCCTGCAAATACATTAACAGAGTCACACATTCATACACACTTTCACACACATATGTACATGTGCACCTAAGAAATCTAGGTATTGAATGGAAAGACAGACAATCAAAGACTGAATAATATCTAAAATGGTACGTAGTGTGTGGGAATGGATAATTGTGATAGGATTCTCTGTCAAAAAAATGAGGACTTCCTTTTGATATAAACCTATAACTCCAAATAAACACTTTCATGTTCAGTTGCTAAAGATTCAAGGGCATCATGAACTCAGAGTCCAGAGATGGACAGTCACATGCTGCATCTAGCCTATAATATGTTCCACGTGATTTTGTTTCTACATCTTCAGTTACTTCTGTACAAAAAAATGATATTTAGTTGTGAAAGTTAAAATGTTACAAGATTTGAAATTTTTTATAAAAGCCATTTCTAAAGTTCTGAACACATATCCATTACTCAGCTTCCCTATACGTCTTAGTTAGAGTTTCTTTTGCTGTAAAGAGACACCATGACCATGGCAACTCTTATAAAGGAAAACACTGAATTGGGTCTGCCTCATAGTTTCAAAAGTTTAGTCCATTTTCAGAATGGCAGCCCATAGTGGCATTCAGGAAGACAGTGCTAGAGAAGGGGCTGAGGATTCTACATCTTGACCCATAGGCAACAGGAAGAAGTGGTCTGAGACATTTAACATATCTTTAGCATAGACCTCAAAGCCCACCCCTACCATGACACACTTCCTCCAACAAGTATTCACCTAATCCAACAAGGACACATGCACTAATAGTGCCACTCCCAGTGAGCATATGGGAGCCAATTGCATTCCGACTAACACATTTGGTAAAACTGCCTAGGTTTGCTCGTTTCATATTAGGAGGAGTGACTAAGAACAAACCTCTGAAGATGGCAAAACATAAACTTGGGCAGAGAAAAGTTTTAGTAGTAATAAGAATGTAGTCACAAAGGTTGGGTTCACTTTTTTAGTTCTAAGCCAAGTTGAAGCTTAATTCTTTTTATTTATACCTTTCAAAAGTCTTTCTACTTTGCCCTCTCTGTGACTTTAGTTTAGATTCTTTCTTTCTTTCTTTCTTTCTTTCTTTCTTTCTTTCTTTCTGAAAGAAGACTTTATAATTCCCAGCTCTTTCTCTCTATGTGGCCCCTTTTAATCTTCCCTGGGGTTTTTTTACCCTCTGCCCTCCAATGTGACTCTTAACTGCAATGATTCTCGAAATCATAATTGAAAATTAATGATGAGAAGCAGCCCCAAACCAAACCATTCCCATTCCCCTCCTCGGTCCAAGAATTATACAATATAGATTTTATTTCAGGAACCAGAGAGGTGATTAATCGTCTTAAGACCCTGACACTGGCTGCAGATAAGTGGTATAGTCTGGCTGTAACTCAAATATGTGGACACCATTCCCATTAATCTCTAAATACCACATGGAAAGGGGAAAAAATCCCTTGTGAAGCCTCTATAAAAGGGGGTATTATTATGAGGCTCATTATATATATAAAGGGTTAATTTGTAGCCCCCTTGAACTTATTCATAAGCAAAGCATTTTTTTACATATACATATAAGGAAAAATTTCTCCATATGTGAGGAGATGTAAATGGAGTGTGAGGGTGAAAATAAGAAAACAAAAGCCCAAGCATCTGACAGCAAAACTTATGGATCATTGCTCTTTGTCTGGGATACTGTGGTGCTGGCTCGGTGCCAGGATGCGGTCATTGCTACGGCTGACAGAGAAAGCCCTCAATAACAGTTAAGTGCATGGAAGAAGAGGCTTCTTTCTGCTGATTTTTGTTTGTTTAATAACCTAGTATACTTGAAAGCTGAAAATAATTTACAAATGAAATTAAAAATATACTTATATGTTTAAACGATATTTTATTCTTTTAAATGTTTTATACATTTATTCAAGGTATTTGAATTTTATGTCTCCACCACAACCTTCTCCAACTCTCCCCAGTGGTTCCTCATGTGATCTTCTCAACTTTATGTTCTACTTTCAATTTGTCATTAATATTGTCCAGATATGATTTTATTTTGTCATTGTGATCTCACCAGTATTAAAGACTGTCATGGCTCTCTACCTTGAGTTTCAGAAGCATTGCACTTTGGGTATTGCAACCCTTTGGAACAAAGTCTACCACTTCTTATTTGTGGCTATTCTACACATCTTAGTGGCTTTATTTATAGATGCTTCAATTACAATTTTAACTTCTTTCTAGTTTAACAGTCCTTGAGGCATTCAACCTGGTATGATTTTTTTTTCCTACATCTCAGACATTGGAACTACCCAAATACCAGTGTTTTATCATTGCATTAAGACAGCATTTATGCGAAAAAGTTGCCTGGAGCCCAGTTTACTTTCTCTTCCAAATTATTGCTTTGTCTGCACACACAAAAAAGTAGGCCATCAGTTGGTCTTTTTGTAAGTAAAACATCTTATGTTAAAGTCTACCAAAGAATCTAGGCACCCTTTAGTACATTGTTATTCTTTACATTCTGACACAGTCGAATGAGACAGTTGTGTCTTTGTTTCAGCAACTACATAGACAAAATATTTTATCTCCCTCTCACCAGTGCTATAGATCAATTAACAATAAATGGAATCATATCCATGTATTTCTCCATGTCAATATTAAAATAAGAAATGATGCCTCAACTTCTGAGTTGTGTTTTTAAATTCAGAAATTCTGGCTCACTGGCTATTCATTGCCTTCTATTTTCCATTATCCATTAAAATTCTAAACTATTGTCAATCACACATACAATTTGTGTTTTACTTTAGATATTATAGAGAACAAATTTGGTAGAATTGTTATGCAGTCAGAATTGATTTCTGAAGTCAGTGGTTATGAGGTATTTCTTTGTTATTGAAGATTTTTTTCATTGTTTTTGTTTTTGATAATTGTAATTTTCAGTTTTGGAATCTTTATTTTTTTTAGACAAAATTTTCTGTAAACAGCCTTGGCTGGCCTGCAACTCACTTTGTAGACTAGACTGGCCTTGAACTCACAGATTTCCTCTTGCCTCCCAAGTTCTAGGATTAAAGGTGTGTGCTACCATCCTGAGATTTTGGTGTTGGAGTCTTATTTTTTTTCATTTATCTACTTATATATCCTTAAACATAGGAATTTTATTAAACTAAATTTTGGATATATCATCAATCTTTTTTGAATACATAAATTTTTCAAGAACAAAAAATGTATTTAGCATTTAAGAACCCACTGCATCTAATTACTTCTACCTGCTTGACATGTGTTTTAGTATGGGACCATCCACATGTCCATGCAAGATCTTCCACTGGTCATATCACCCAATAAAATTAATCCTCCCTCCTCCACTAGGAAGTAACTCTCAGTAGTGCTCCTCCATTAGTCAAGGTGTCCTAGTTTCCCTGCCCCAGGCGTTCTGTAACTTTGAAGAGCTCCTTCTTTTTCATGTGTTGCACAGGTAACAACAACATTATGAACTCATGTATGCAACAGCCCTGTCATAACACACACGCTACATTTTAAGTCACTCCTCTGAGTTCTCTAACTCAGCATTCTTTCAGTCCTGAGTTTCATAAAGTTGAGATATGAATATTTCTTCTACATATACCATAAAATTAAGAATGAAAGGAATATTATACATGTGAATGTTTATGTACAGACATATATCTGATTTTTTTCTTTATTTTACTTTAACTTTGTTATTATATTTATATGAAATATAATCTTTATCTTTTTTTGCATTTTGCACAAATGGAACACTTTTATAATTTGATTGAAATGAATATCTGTTTCCCTTTACTTTGTGTTACATTTAATTTGAACCTATAAACCCTGATTAATATATATTTTTCAGTGTCCTTGCTAGACTTTTTTCATCTCATTTCATGATTTGATTTCACGCATTGTCTTCCTTGTCTGCACAAATTTGCTGACTATCCAAGGACCTACAAACTCCTTTCAGTCATGTACTGCTATTCTCTGTGATACTTAACGGTGCTGCAAACCCTGTAATCAGTACATCTTTGTTTCATTTCTCCCTGAGTTTCTGTGTCTTTCCCTGAAGTTATTTCCTTACGCATGAAGAACTGATTCCAGCGTTTATTTTGTATCAGTGTCTATTATGAATGGCAGCCTTTGCAATTTTTATTATTGTTAAAGAGCTTCCAGAATTTCCCTTATAATATCTTTATGTACACATCACAGGTTGTCCTTCATTTATTCTGACTCTTCGTACAATGCCAATGATAAAAACTAGTTTTGGAAAAAAGACACAGACACTATTTTTTTCAAATATTGTTTCTGTCTTTTACTCTTTTATTTTCAGGACTCCAGCTATGGCCAACTTTGTACTCTATGTTGTTCTGTCTGTACATGATATTTTAGGAATTCTCAATGCTTTTTCACTGGTTTTATAAAAATACTCACGGTCTCCTCCTTAATTTTATATTCTTTTATGTTTTTTCATCAGTTAAATATTGCTTATTCAGATCTGTGTCTTTGTTATTGTATTTTTTACTAAACTTTCTTCATTGATTATTTTTTAGGGGATTCATATTGTTTTGTAAGTTTGTTACACTTGATTTGTTTCCCAAGCACAGTTAATTCACCAGATGTTCCACACAAATATCTATAATGACCCAACTGCCCTTGGATTATATCTGTTTATACTATCTGCTATTGTTTTTAACCATACACTTTTTCTGTTTGTGTGTGTGTGTGAGTGTAGGTGTGCACACGTGTGTTACACATCTATAAATGAATGCAGGGCACTGAAAGAACAGTAGAAATACCATCTCTAGAGACAGTTATATTTTTAAGGGTTTCATCATACATTCTGCCACATCCATAAATTAGTGTCACGTGACTTTAATCCAGGAAGGCCTATGCCCATTTTAGCCCTGCTTCTGTTCTAGGCAAGACTTCCTCTAACTTGGGAATTAATACATTCTGTTAGAGTGTAATGGAGTAAGATTCACTTAAAGCCTTGGATCTCATGTGCTAGGACCTCTTATTCATTTATTTTTTCTGGACAAAAGACATTTCTTGGTTCTGTCTATAAAGTCTCCAGTGCTCTCCTTTTAACTAAAGTGCTTGTTCATTGATCAGGAATATATTTTGTTATGTTAATGATATGTCCATTAATTCTCCTTTCATTGAGAACATCTTATAGTTTTGTATGGTAAATTTTGGCAAAGGATTTCTCAAAATTATGAGAGACAGTCATATCCTTTGCATTTAAGCTCTATTGATATAACTGTGTTCATGGAGTTATTTATGACCACCTTTACATTGAACTCTTTTAACTATACTGAAATTAATAGTCTTTTTATTTTGTTCTATTTTAATGCACTTTAGAATCTATGGTTACTAGTATGCTTGAGAATATTGCAATGTGGGTCAGAAGGAAGTGCAAAGTCTGATAGTGGTGCTTACTACAGAAGCATATGGTGACCCAGGATAGTCTTCAGAGTCCTAGTAAGTGGGAACAGAGAGAACTGACTTCACAAAGATTCCCAGTGAGTTAACTGCATGAGTAGTGGCATGTTTTATCAAAGAAATATATCGTTAAAATAGAAAAACTTAACAAGAATAACATACAGATATTTTACAAATGATTTATTTACATTTTAGCAAGTTAGTCAATATCTAAGCTTAATGTCTATCCATATGCACATGTGTCAAAGAAAAATTTAGTTGTTCTTTCCCAATGCTTTACAAAATTTTATATTCCATTAATATTTCTTGATTTTTAAATTTAGATTTAACTTCTTTATGAAGTAAACTGAGATGAATGAGGTTTGGTAGGTAGTTTATAAACAATTACAAAATTATTCTATGATAAAATTTCTTATGTTTATTTATACACATTGAACTATAATTTGTCTCCTAAGATAAATATCTCAAAAAGTTGTTTATTTAATCTAGATTTTGTTTTTGAAAAAATTATTTTACACAGAACCTGGATTTAGTATTTATTACTTCTAGTATGTATCAATTTTCCTTTTATTTAATTTTTTTCTTTTAACTGTGAACCTGTAATATTCCTTCCATCAAACCCTACCATATATTCTTCCTCATCTTTCTTATACATAGCTTCCTTTTTCATTGTTATTACATGCATATATGTGTATATATTTTATACACATATTGTATATATGTATATATGTAACTTGCTCTGAATAATACTGCTTATATTTATGTTTTCAGAATTCACCATTTGTTATTGGATAACCAATTGGTGTTATCTTCCCGAGAGAAGAGTATCTCTCCTGCACTCAGCATTCCTTACTTGCTTGAAGTTTTTTGTGTAGGATTGAGACAACTTGGGCTTTTCTTTGTCTGCGTTGGCATGTCTATTGTTGACATCCATGTTGAGTTCTTGTTTGGGCAAACATGTTGGTGAGGCTTTATGAGTGCAGTTTCTGAAATTACAAGTAGATGAAATCTCACAGCACACTCCATTGTCCTCTTGCTGCTATAATCATTCTGCTCCCCCTTTAGCAGTGTTTCCTAAAGTTTGGTGCAGGAAGAGCTTGGAGATCTGTCCACTGGCATTGGGCTCCACATTTCTGAATTTTAATTGGCTTTATATATCATTCACTATCAGTTGCATAAATTTTCCTGGCAACTGATAAGGACTACAGTTATTGTGAATATAGAAACAACTATTTAGGAATAATTAGGGATTATGCTGCTTTAATAATTTGCTGGGTTGTAGTTTATATTCCATATCTATGGCTCTATTTTTAAGGCTTCTTTTTCTATCTTACTTTGTCACATTCTTTTCCTAGAGGTTTTTTAGAGACAATCTATTCTATTTTCCACTTATTTTTATTGCCAAGGGTGTCCAATATTATTGGACTTCTCTTCACAATTGGTTTGGACATATGCCACAAGTTCTTTTGTGCCCTAATATTGCTGTCCTTATATACAAAAGAAAAGAAATGCATCCCTTTGTGTTCACCCTTTGACCCAAGAGTTGTTTAATATGTTTTTATTATTTTAATATTAAAATGCTTTGTTACTTCTTACATTTTTACTGTTTTCAGTCACTAATCTTAAAAATAAAAAAGTAGTTTTATAGTTTTACCCTGAAATGAATTGAGGTTTTCTATCATGATGTCTTTTAAATAGAATTTTATTTCAATAAATCACTGTTAAAAAGTAAATTTTTGATCAATGATGTTATTTCTTTAATTGCTGGATATGAATATTTTTTAAAATAAAATAAAGAAATATAATATTTTATACTAATATTGAATGCTGCCTTTTCTTGTGTTAAACCACCAGAAGAGAAGCTAAATCAATCTTATTTGCTACAGCTGGAAGGGACTGAAGGGCATGCCAGAAGTGTTGACTGCATTAAAATATATAGAGTGTGAATATGTATAGTCCATTTCACACAGACTAAATTTAAAGGTAGAAAATTGAAGGCATGGGTTTATACCACGCTGTGGTGGTGTGTCTTGACTTTTAGGAGCTACGTCACTGCTTCACTCTTCAGACACCAGAAGACTGGTACTTTAAATGTCCCCATTTGTTGCTATTTATACATTCCTTCCATCAGTAGTACAGTACTGCTCACACCTGACCTTGTTAAAGACTATAACCCTATCCCCTGGGCCACGCACAGCTTAGAACTCTGGGCTCCTTTGGCTCTTGTAAAGAAATGGTCCCCAAAGTGAGTGACACTATTAAGGGATGTGGCTTTTTTAGAGTGAGTGTGGCCTTGTTGGAGGCAATCTGTCATTGTGGATGCAGGCTTTGAGGTCTCTTTTATGCTCAAGTCATGGATTCCCAATGATTAAATTCACTTGCTCTTTCCTTCAGATCACGATGTAAGAGCTCTCAGTTCCTTCTCCAGAACCGTATCTGCCTGCATGCTGCCTTGCTTCCCACCATAATGATAATACATTAAATCTCTGAACTGTAAGGGAACTACCAAATTAAATGTTTTCCTTAATGAGAGTTGCCTTGGTCATGGTGTCTCTTCATAGCAATAGAAACCTTAACTAAGACAGTCTCCTGCCCCAGCATTGTTGAGGTGAAACTTTAAACCATTAACAAAAGATGCTCCTATGGGCATTTCTAACGGATATTTGATTCTCAAATGACTTCCAGATAGATGTCTGTGTTTAAAGGAAGTTCTTGGCATATCTGGGTATCATGATCACCTTCCATCCTTTGTTTTGCTTGTTTCCCCTGTGCCGATCTTCCTGAGCAGTCTGTGGAAAAGTACCTTAACAATTAGCTGTCACACTTGACCATATCTTTTATAGTTTTACAGTAGAAGATCTTTTGTCTCCTTTGTCTATGGAAGACTATTTTCTTGTTGCTGTTGCATTTGTGGTCTTGGCGAAAGCAGCATGAATGAATTTTTCTTCTTTGAATATTTGTTACAGTGCAACTTTACCCATTCAAATTAGCCTTCTAATGATCATGAGATTCTATAATTGTCTCTTATTATGAACAGCCTCTAACCTGGATTCTCATTCTATACTGGAAATTTTAATCTTTCTTCCCATTCTTTCTCTTAGTGTTTCCTGAGATTCATGTGAGTTGAATTTTTCCCAGTATTCCCTTTAATATAATAATATTTTAATTAAATAATTTGTAAGTTTCCTTTGAGCATCTTTGATCTACCTTTCCCCAATCAGAAATTTGAAAGTTGGCATCATCACATTCTCTCAATTTTTCAATTACTATGGTCCTATTTATGCTTCCTGAAATGATTATTTTTCATATTTTTAGTGACTCAATTATATTCCAAATGACATATAATTGTGTATGGACAGTCCTTATAAATTTTTCAGCCGGTGCTTAAGTTAGTTCTACATCTCTTCTGCTTCTTGTTTTCTAATTTTTGTCATTAGAGTTCATTAAATCTCAACTTTAATTATTTATTTAAATGCAGGGATAAATTTAGTCATCCTGTAAAATGTATCATAATCATAATAGCTGATGTGACTACCTAAGTTCTTTTCTATTCTTTTGGATCCCCTTTTATTTCCCATTGTTCCTGTTTTCATTTCATGTCTTTTTCTCCATAAAGATGACACTCTTTTTCTAACATATAATGTGAGAAATTGTACTGCAGTGTCTACTTGAAAGACATTTTTTAATTCAAGTTTTTAAAAATGTTTCAGAGCAGCC
>LOEQ01009510.1:0-15142 GCA_001685075.1 Bramus lutescens
CTGGATTAGGGTGTTCCAGTCTTCCTGTTGTAGGTTCACTAGGTTCTGGTGTTACCATGTTTGTTTTCAGATTGTTGGAAGAATTCTTACATTGGTGCCTGCCCATCTCTTCCTACAAATGCTCTCTGATGGATCTTCTGGTACAGGATCAGGGCCCCTTGCTGGCCAAGGACCTTGCAGACAAAACGCCTACCTTGCTGCATGCAGGGTATTGAAACAAAGGAACTCCAATCCGGTTGAACTCACCACCCGGTCCCAGCGCCCATACAGGCTCAGCTGGGGGATCTATGGCCCCAAAGAAGGGAAGGGAGGGGGTGCCTGAAGGCAAGCTGGGATGAGGTAGGAAGAGAGGGGCAGTAGCCGGGGTTAGGAGCCCCTGCAGAGTGAGCCTAAATTTTGATTGTTATTAAAGATCAGGTACATAGGAGACAGAAGTCAAAATCTGAGTCCAATCACACTCCAGGAGTCCCACAACCCTAGGTTCCTGTCATACAAAGAGCAGCATGAGGCACAGAATAATGACAAGATTGTGTCAACAGGTTCCTCTGCAGGTTATACAGAAGATGTACAGGATGTAGGAGCCATGACCCCATGTCACCTGATGAATAAATTTAAAAGAGGTCCAAATAGTTACTCAGATGAAGTAGCAATCAATCCTGAAAGCTTTTGACTGCCCAGTTGGCTGGCTGGCTGACTACCACATGTATGTGATCCTCACTGATGCTCTCCTGTCCTCACTCGTGAATGAGAAAGCTCGAAGAGGCTGAGATGGCATTAAGTGTTTAAGGAAATATATTTCAAAATTTTCTAGAAAGCCACACCATACCCAGTTTCTAATTGCAACAAAAGCTTTTGAAAAATGAGCCAATCTTGAAGTCCTTAAAAACAATCCGGGATACTTGAAACATGCATGAACCCCACTGATGTTTTGGCCTTTTAGAATTGTTCAAAGCCTCATTTAAATTTTGCTTCTTCTTCATACTTCTCCATATCAGAGGTAGGATATTTCACTCCTAAAAACTAATGTTGTATTATTTTATCATGCCTTTGTTGGATTTGTTCAATTGCCTAGTTGTTTACTCCTTGTATTATTGTCATCATAAAGACATAAGAAATGCAGAATTAAATGTCATTGATTTCTAAGCAACTGATTCATAACTTTCTTCTCTGTGTATCTCCATCGTTCCCCTCTGAGAAGGGTCTTTCAGGTCCATCTGTTATGTGGTGAACCATGCTACTACTGGAATACTAGCTGAAACACACACTTGTATTTGGTTTCTCTGTCCGATCATCCACAGTGTCATTCTAGTGCCAAATTCACAGTCAAGTCCAAAGTCAATGGAGCAGTGGTAGATATTTCATATTTTGTTAGAGAAAACCATGTCAACAGAATAAGAAAAGAGATAAAATTTGAGAACCATTATTCAGTACAGTGTTTTGCTACAGGGCAAGTTCCAGTTTGCAGAATATGTGCAGTTCATTTATAAACAAAATGACTGGCACATATTTTCTCAAGAGACTAATTCAGTTATTAGAGATCTGGAGCAGTCCCATTCAGCAGACACACAACAAGTACCTGCAGGATTCATTCCTTGAATGAAGTGTTCAATACATTCTTACAGGGAACTCTTACTGATCATCAGGCAACTGAGTGGGGTGTCACCCTAAAGGGCTCAGTAAAGGCAAAACAGATTTGAACTGAGAACCCAATCAATAACACTTCAACCACCAAACTGCAATTCCAAGAACCAGGGAAGGCCTGCGGTGACTAAAAAGAGGATTATCTTTCCCATGGGGGTCTTTGACAAATGCTTGGGAAGTTAGTCCTTTCTGTTGTTTTATTACAATAGGCTGGGCAATTCTATCAAGCGGAGTGAAAAACATTTATTTCCTCTTCCTTCCCAGAGATGAGGCTTAGAAACCAGCCACTCAGGCTTTGCACGGGAGCACTGTCCTTTGCCAGCTTCATTCTTGTTGCATAGCTTCCTTCAGGCGCTAAGCTATACAACAACAGCTGAAGAGTTAAACTTGTTTGGTGAATGGGGAAAGGACTTGTTGAGTCTTAATTGGCTGATTATATCCAAGGGGAGAGATGTTTTACTGACTCATTCTGGGTATTTGTATGAATCACTCTGGGGCTATGTCAGCAAGGTGGAAAATTGATTTCTCTGTTCTTTGTTTTTTGCCTATAATGACAGTGAAGTTTCAGCCACCAAAAAAAAAAAAAGCCTCAAGGCCCAGTGATTATTTAATTATCTCCAGGAAAATAATTTCCACATGTGACAAGAGCATCAACAATCTCTTCCAGCCTGATAGATTTACTTCTTCCTTCATGTAAACCCCTCTGCCTTCTCACATCACCTGCCCTGCAGGGAAACATTAAGGTTTGGTGGAGTGTACGGTTTATATGACTAGGAAGATGTCATTTTAAAGAAAGGACTTTGAAATACAGCATCAGGCCATTGTTTAAAGCCTGCCCATGAAAACTATATTTTCATTAGCTTCAGGATTAATTCTCCTATGTTCAACAATAATTCATATTTTTATATAATTTAAAATATATTTACTCTAAAATAATATCATGTATGTCAGTAATTTACATTTACCTGGGTATCCTATATTTTTATTTATTAAGTCTGGTAACAGTACTGAGACAGATACAAGAGATATATTCTTTTAAATTCCTCTAATAAATCTGCCAGTCCCCAAGTAAATAACCTCAGGTGTTCTCTAACTTCCCAAGATAATTAGGCACAAGATCCCTATATTAATGTTTGAATTTTAATCTTCATTCATTTTTGGATAAACACTGGAGATTTCAATACAATCCTCCACTATAATAGCTCCATATGGAAAGAATGTGATGTGAATATCTTTTATTCAAATGTAACATCACAAGTGAAGAGGCTATATGATTTGAAATAAATGACAACTGATAGTCATATTAAGGTAATCTGTTCTCAATCAAATTGCATCAGGAATGTAGTCTAGCCTCTCAGAGCCTTTGCAGCCTCTTCATCATCTGTAACCCTATCCTTGCTGCATGAGTTGATTGCTTTTGTCCTAGGCCTAACTGAATATGGAAATAGTACTCATTAACACACTACTTCCTAGATAATGCATGTTAGCCCTGTTCAGACTTCCTTCTGGAGGTGATCACTGTTTCCCCAGTATTTGATCCAGGGAATGCTCACACACACACATGCCCACACATACAAACACACACATGCACACACACAAGCATGCATGCAAACACATGCACACATACGCACACACATGCATGACATCACTCTCTTCTGGCCCCACTTGCAGCTCTTTGCTGTCATCGCAACAATCTTAATGCTGAGCTCTAACTTGTGATAGAAGAGAAGGTTAATAAATTTCAAAACCAACATTGAATACAAATTATGAATAATTTCATAAATCCTACACAATGTGCTGTTTTTTGAGAATGGTTTGGAAAGCAATCCATTTGTTGTTGGAGGTATTTTTAATTTTGTGCTTAGACTGACCAGGAAATGGGATCCTTTGTCAGATAAAGGAAATAAAACTGTACTGTGTAATTCCCCACATGGATGTCTTATGCCTAAATTTTGGCTTGAGAGTTTAAAGACATGTAAGATATATATGGACAATATGTAACCATGAATAAAATTAATGTAATTTTAAAGAAATAATAGTACTGAAAATATTATATATATTTTTAATTGAAATATTCAATGGATATATATATCATTGGTGGAGATATACTGTTTTCTTCATTTAAAAATAAAATTTAGGGGCTAGGGGTGTGATTCAATTGGAAGAATACTTGGCTAAGATGAATAAAACCCTGAAGATTCCCAACACTGAATAAACTGGATGCTATGTCTCATGCCCATAGTGCCAGTATTTTGGCAGATAGATGCAGAAGCATCAGAAGTTTAGGTTAATTATTAGCTACATAGTAATTTCAGTGCCATCCTGAGCCACATGTGACCCTCAAAATAAAATGAGACTTGAATCTTTGTATTGAATGTTCATATTTAAATTTAAATTAGTATTTTCAATCATATTAAATGGCTGTACATATAGAGCATAACATAACAACTAGATGTTCATATTTTCCTATCATGAATATTACTCATTTGAAAAATTATTAAGTATCATGCAGACACTATTCTTTTATCTTTCCATTTTCTTTTTTATTTCCTATGCTTCTATTTCAATGTTTTATTTTTAGTTATTTAATCAATGTTGTCATAAGTTTAGATTCTTTAAAAAGAGAAAATCTGTATTGGATCAATGGTGTGGGACAATTGTCTATATTCTGTCGATTATGTTTTAAATAAATGCTAATTGGCCAGTAGCCAGGCAGGAAGTATTGATGGGACAACCAGACAGGAAGTAGAGGGTCAATGAGAAGAGGAGAATTCTGGTTAGAAGGAAGCCCATTCCTCCCCAGTCCTGTCCCAATCACAGAAGAAGGAAGATGTGATTGCCCTGCTAAAAAAGTTACTGGGCCATGTGGCTTACATAGAAAAGAATAATGGGTTAATATAAGTTATAAGAGTTAATAAGAAGCCTGAGATAATGGGGCAATCAGTTTATCATTAATATAAACCTCTGTGTGGTTTCTTTGGGGCTAAATGGCTGTGGGACCTAGTGAGAGGACAGAAACCCAGACAACAGATCAATTTTTATATCTAACAAGTTTGTATAATATAATCTCAAAACTGAAACAGTATTATTAAATCTCTGGTATGCAAATATTCATGTCAGTGCTAGCAATTAAGGTGACTTAAAAATAGTTGATGCTGAGAACAATATCTAAAATTCTGACTTGAAAATAAAGGGACATCTATGCTTCCACAATTTTATGCCCTGCTATTAATTCCACCCTCTGCTAAAGCATTCTTCTGCTTCACTTCTATAGAAAAGTTCAAAATGATGATCCCCTGGTAGCTCCTGGACAAGCATTTGAAATTGCTGTTTTTAGTCACCATATCAAGCCATTTTTTCTTTAATTTTGTTTAACTTTGTTGGGAGTCAATAATCTACAATGTATTAAGCTATTTTACATAGTCAAAGCAGAAAAAATCTCTGAGTACACGAAGATGCATGTAACACAAAGACTTTAAAAGACTGAGCAATATGAACCAAAATAAAACTGAGTAGGTAAAATCCTTAGAAATGAAGAAGGCTGTGCCTCATCATCCATTGTCATCATTACTCTCTAGCTTTCGCTTCTGCTTCAGGATCCTTTAGCACAGTGGTTCTCTACCAGGAACAATATTATCTTCCAGAGAATACTTGGCACCATCTGGAGACAATTTTACTTTCTTCTTCTGAGTCAAGAGGTGGAAATTCTTTTGGCATCTGGTGGTTTGATGCCAGGGATGAAGCTGAGCACATACTAACACAAAGAATAGCCCAATAAAATAAACAGCTTTTGATCCATAATGGAAAATCAATAATGGATCCATAATGTCTCCAAAAAGCCTGTTAACTATCTTCCTAAGTTATGTGATAGAGATAAAAATAAACAAAATTTCATGCATAGCCTGACTCTTCTGAATGCACAGTAGCTTTTATGTTCCTTTATCAATGAATTATGAATTAGCCTGAACTACAATAAACATTCCCATCACTTTTTGTGGTATTGACACATAACAAAAAGAGACTCAACTAAATTTATCAAAATTTTCTTATATATCTTTTTAGTTTAGTATATAATGCTAGCCTACTGAGAACTTTGAATGTAAATTCTGCTGCTTTCTCTCCTGTGAACCAATATGAGTTTGTACCACATAATATATAAAAGCATTACAAATCTCTCTGTATTAAAATGTAAAAATAATTATATATTATGTATATGCCATATATATATATGTATATATATACATACTCTGGTATAACGTTGGAGACAGCAGTTTCTGACAATATAATTGGCATGTAGCAAACTGCTTATTGCTGAATATCTATCCTTAAGAATGTTGTTTGTCCAATTTCTAATGCTCTGTGTGCTTTTGTAGTTTAACAATCTTCTTGATATTTTTTCCAGTACTTGGACAAAGACATTAATCATAGACATATCAAGAATAGCTGTGAGCAGAAAGGTTTTTACAACATTAGAAATTATTCCAGATACTATGACTGTAGCTCCATACTACAGTTAAAGTGAGGGACAGTCAGATGCTGCTACAGTACAATGCTTTGAGTCATAGAGATATTCCTCACAATCCTGTAATGCAGACTTTGCTACATGCTGATATTAAAGATATGGATATATCTGACATCTAAGAAAATTGAAGCCGAGGCTGAGTCTTAGGCATGCAGTTACTGAAAGTCAGACCTAGAATTTTTACATTGTGTACATGGCTCTAATGACACTGTATTATATCCTACCAGAAGTCAGTTCTCTCCAGAACCAGACTTCACTTCCTTATCATGCACAGAAAGGGCCTACAGCACCTTTGCCACAAGTGTCCCTTAAACAGAAGCTGTCCTGAGCATCTATTGCTGTGACAAAATACCATTATAAAAGTTACTCATAAAAGAAGATATTGAATTTGGCATTCATGATTCCAGAGGGTCAGAATCAATGCCATCAGGTAGTCAGGGATGACATACTTGAGTAGTAGCTGAGAGCACACATCTTGATCCACAAAGCCAAGGGCATAGAGAGAGATAACTGGGAATGATGTTGGCCTTTTGAAACCTCAAAGCCCAAGTACTGACACACACATCCTCCAACAAGGCTACCATTTCTAATACCTTCCAAACAGTTCCACCAGCTGAGAAAGTATTCAAATATATAAGCCCATAGGGGTCATTCTCTTCCAAAATACCACAGAAGCATAGACAGCTTTTGTGTTTTGGAACCCTGATAAAATTCACCTATTTGGGAAGAATATAAATGTATAGGCCAATGACTATGAAGAGCATCCAAAAAACAAAAGTAAAAAGCATAGAATCAGGTTTTTCAATTTTTTAGAGTATTTAATTTTATGGAATTATTTTCTCTTTCAAGAAACAAACACACTCTTTCTGCCTCTAAATGTTTTATACATATAGTACTGGATTCAGGAAAAGTAGGATTTTTTGCTTCTACCTAATTTAAATAATTTATGAAAACTAAAGCCAAGATAAGTTTAATATTACAATTTTAAAAAATTTAAGGGGTGAATACTACAAAATATTAATATGCTTTAATATAAACACAGATGTGTGTTTTTCTTTTATACTTAGTATATTTGAATTTTTCTTCTTACAAAAAGGTGAACAAAATATGCAATCCAGGATTAGATAATATCCATTTTCACCATACAGAAAATAATCTTATTTAAAATTTTTTCATCATTCATTAGTGCAGCTCAATATAATTTTTACAAAATCCTTTCTCAAATTTCTGGAAAAAATCATTGGATATTGACCTTTAGAGATAACCAGAATCCCAATAAAACCCTCACCACTGTCGTAAATGTAACACCTGTCATTTTCACTTTGAAGCCTTACAAGTATGCTGCCTCTGAATCAAGTATTAAATTCATATTTGATTTATTACCAAAAGCAGCATGCTTCAATTTCATTTTAGATCTCTCACATTTAAACAACATTTAACACAGCTGAAAGCCGATGCCTGGGTTGACAAGAGTTGGCGTAACAAGTAAAGGAGACAAATACCATTTTAACTGGTAGAGATTATTTGACAGTATTATTTCAGTCTTACCTTGAAATGATAGCTAATTATTGAGCTCACTATAAGTAAAGTGAGTGCTACCTGCTGTGCATTTAAAGTAGAGGTTTAAAAAAGAAGCTATTTTCAGGCTTACTTAAACCCTCCCAAATCTTGCAATATTTTTTAAGAGGAGACACTGCCAAAAATATTGAAAGAACCTTCAGAAGTATTTCATCATGATAGGCTTATCCAGGTGTCAGCAAGGTGTCTATTGCTGATTCTCTTGTATGTGAGGTGGAGGACAATTTTCACAGAGCCTTGAAATAAGCTTTAGCAGAGAAGTCACTGTCATCCTATCAAGCACTACATGAATTCAAATGTTTCCCAAAACTAAATAACAAATGAACATTATCTCACAAGAGTGCCAAAGCTCTCAATGACATGTCAGTGTTAATTTCCTAATACTGAAGAGGCATTCTGTAAAAGACGCTTCAAGAAAACAATCACTATTATATTTTGTGAAACAGTGTCTCTCTACACAGCCCTGACTGTCCTAGAACTCACTATGTAGTTCAGGTTGTCCTTGAACGCCCAGAGATCTGCCTGCCTCAGCTTCACAAGTGTTGATATAGAAGGCTTGTGCCAGCATACCAGGTTATTACCATTTCTGTAGAATGTTTTGTTCTTCTATTCAGGTCTTTAACAGAGTGGATAAGGCTATCATTTAAGAAAGAAAGGAAACTGATTTTTGCAGTTTATACACTGGAATACTAATGTCACCCCCAGACACTTTCACAAAATATTTTTGACCATGTATCTAGATACTCAATGGCAATGAAGTAAAATGCCTGTGGTCACATTTGCTGAGTTTCTTTCTTTTGCTCTCATCCAAACAGATCTAGCGGATGTGGTTGACCTTCCCTTGCTTGGTTAATCTCGTCTGAAGACACCCTCATGCACCAAGAGATGTGCATCAATTTCTTAGGCACTTCTCAATCCAGTCAAGTTGTCAATTAAAATCAACCATCACAGATTCCAGAGTACAAGAGAATTCCTCCTGTCTGACTGCCTTCATAATGAGGTCATGCTTCCCTGTTGACTTTGCATTCACAGTGAAGCACTGACTCTCAGTGGGTCTTAAGCCCATCATCCTTCACATTGGAGCTTATTTTTATGTGTCTCCTCTCTTATCAACTTATCTTACTGATGTTGGGACTTATCAGTCTTTTAAATGGCAGGAATCAACACTTCACAGAAAATCTCTTATTTAAAGGCACACATCCTCCATTTCTATATTTCTTAAGAATTCTGATGTATGTATGATATGATTGTAGGCATGGGTGTGTGTTCATGTGTGTGTAAGTGAATATTACATATGAATGTGGAGGCCAGAGGTCAACCTCAGGTATCATTTCTCAGGGACCATCTATCTACCTTTGTTTCCAATAAGTGTGGAATGATATTTTGTGGTGTACACACTTGTTAGTGGAAGTGGGTACACATGCTTCTGCAGGTGCCCATGCATATCTCTGCCAGTGAGTGTGTGTATAGGCCAGAGGTAGACTAAGTGTCTTGCTTTGATTGTACCCCACATTTCATTTTTTGAGACAAGGTCTCTCAGTGAACCTAAAAGTCATCCATTTGACTGAGTTAGCTTACCAATAGGCTTCCAAAATTTCACCCAAACCCTAGAGTTCAGGTTACAGGTATGTGTGGCAAACACTTTATTTGTAGAGGCATCTCCCCAACTCCAATATACAATCTTACAATACAGCATCTTTGCTCTTTGTTTTTAGTTGAGAATTGGAGAACATATATTTCTTTTTTATCTTTCTTCGGCAAAACATCAAGCTTCTTAAGGACAAATAAATGTATGTGGCTGGGTGTCACATAGTGGGAATCAAATCTGTCAGCTGAATGAATGGATTTCAGTGGAAGGAGACAGAGGAAAAGCTGTGAATCTGGTTTGGTTTGCTACTAAAATTTCCTTGAGATTCTTTAGGAAGTAACCTATAAAATAATAGTGTCCTGTTTTGAGTTTTTTATGCTTGTTTTGGTTTTTGTTATTGTTATTGTTGTTGTTGTTTGTCAACTTGGTACAAGCTAAAGTTATCTGGAAAGAGGAACATCAGTTGAGAAACACTTCCAATTAGATTGTTAGTGGACAAGTCTCTAGGGCATTTTCGTGATTAATGATTCATCTTGTGATGGTGGAAGATAGAAAATAATCCCACACTAGTTCAGAATTATGTATAATAAAGGGTTATTTATTTAGGGGAGTCTTACAGATCACTGTCCTATCACAATCCTCCTCCACATGAATGGGAAACAAGAACAGAATCTAGAAGCCTCTGTTAGCCACCTGTGTGATTGTCACCTCTGTAGATGAGTTGTCATATCTCTTTCTCAAGAGGTTTCTCTTTTTCAAACCGAATCATTATCAATTTTAATGGTATCCATAGCTTTTCTTCTCCTATGGAAATAAGATCAAAATCCCTTTCCCAATGTAGCCCATCTCCTGGTTTCCATTATGAGGTTAGCACATCCTTAAAATATACTGACTGGCTTAATTCAGAAAGTTTTTTTCTATTATTCAATGTTTGTCTGATGCTGTTGTTCCTTTCTCATTAGCATTAAGAAAATTCAAGGTTAATAAAGCATTATGCAATCTATTTCTTGTGAGTATTTTCCATCTCTTTCATTTGTTTAGCTTATCCTTTATAGTTTGATTTGATCTTTCTATAACTGCTTGACCTGTATATTATAGGTATACCAAACAGGTTTGTTTGTTGTACCTGCAATATGCTTTGCATTATTATAAGCAGAAAACTGTTTTATTTTCTTAGAAACATATGCTAGACCATTGTCTGCCTTTATTTGTGCAATCATACTCATGTTGGCTATAACTGCTAACAAATACATGATTACTGAATCAGCCTTTTCTGAGCTTAAGGCTGTTGCCCATTGAAAATCTGAATAAGTGTCAATGTCATATTTTAACTTTAATTTGCCAAGTTATGTGAAGTGGAACACATCCATCTGCCAGATCTCATTCCTTTGAGTACCCTTTGGCTTACTCCCTGCTGGTAATGGTGTATGGGTATAGAAAGAGCAGGTAGAACATTTCTTTATAACCCCTTTAGTGTGTTGCTGTGTAATAGAAAACTCTTTCTTTAAATTTTGCTATTGGCATGATGGTTCTTATAAAATTCTGTGGCCTTTAACACACTTCCAATAAATAATCAATCAATTTCTGCATTACCTCTGCTAAAGGACCTGGCATACCTGTATGGGATCGGATGTGTGTTACGTATATGGGACAAAGCCTATTCCTGATTATAAGTTGAACCACTATGAATAATTAAGTCAAATCTGTATCATCTGGTATGAATGCAGCAGTATAGGCACTAACTGAAAAGGCACTATAATCTCTGCTGGGTCTACACATGCTAGTTGACAAAGTCTCAAATTACTTTTATAATTAATTCAGACACTTTTTCCACATAAGTTTTTAATTCTTTAGTTGGTTTTATGGTAAAAAGATCTATTCAAAGAAAGTATCTTCCCTCTGCATTAAAATCCCCATAGGGGAGATTATAGTAAGCAATATGCCTGGAATACAATTAAGATTTGGATTCACTCTATCTACATGTGCCTCGTGTAATTTTTTTCAATGAACATCAATTATTTTTCTGCTTCAGCTGTTGCTTCTCTGGGACTATTTAAATCTTTGTCACCATCTAAGGTTTTGTTTAAATGAACTATTAGGACAGGTGTTATCCCAACAGCAGGTCATAGACTGGAAATATCTCCTAAAAATCTTTGAAAGTCAATAAGAGTCTGCAATCAGTCTCTCCTAATTTGTGCCTTTTGTGTTCTAATTTTCTGTAAATTTATTTTATAACCTCAGTAATAGACAAAATCTCCTCCTTGTATTTTTTCAGGAACAATTTGTAATCCACATTTAGGCAAAACATTTTTACTTCTTCAAACATTCTTTCTAAGTATCTGCATTTAAGTCAGATAACAAAATATCATCCATAATCTAATTTATCTAATTATAAATTAGAGACTTAGGAAATTGCTTGCATATTATTTCCAGTGGCTTATTTACAAAGTATTGGCACAGGATGAGACTATTGAGCATTCCCTGTGGGAGGATTGTCCATTGTATCTCCTAGTAAACTGAGAATTATTATAAGTAGGCACTGTGAAAGCAAATTTTTCTCAATTCTTTTCTTATAAAGGTATAGTGAAGAAACAATTCTTTAAATTAATAACTATAAGAGGCCATCCTTTTTGTAATAGAGAAGGCAGAGGAATTCCAGACTGTAGAGGGCCCATAGGTTGTATAACCTTATTGACAGCTCTTAGATCTGTCACCATTCTCCATTTTCCAGATTTTTTTTAACAATAAATACAGGAGAAATCCAAGGGCTGGTTGATTCTTCAATATAGTGAGCATCTAATTGCTCCTGTACCAGCTGTTCTAAAGCCTGCAGTTTGTCTTCCATTAAAGGCCATTGTTTAACCCATATTGGTTTCTCAGTTAATCATTTTAAAGGCAAGTCTGTTAGTACCTCTGAAAGTTTGCTAGTTGCTTTGTGTTCTTGTATAGCCTGAATGGCTGGTGACCATTGTCTGTAGTATTTTATAATATCCTTCCCAGAAACATAAATTTGGGGGACTGCAGAAATGTTAACCTGGGTATTCTATTGCTGCAATATGTAACAGCCCCATAAATTCACTGCAATATTACCTACATATGGCTTCAGCCTTCCTCACTGTCCTTCTGGCCCTATGCATTCAACCCACCATGTGCTTTGTTTTACTTGAGATATGGTTCCAATTCCTAGGAATTGAATATCTGCCCCTTGAAGAGGCCAATCTGGATGCAAAGATTCTGGAGTAATGATAGTCATGTTCTCACCTATGTCTAGCAATCCCTCAATTACAATGTTATTTATACACATTTGGTCTTTGATCATTTATAGATTGTGCCAAAATATACATTTCCTATTTCCTACTGGAGTTTTTGGCTCATCCTCCAGGTCTATTCCATCATCCAGTATAGTATTTTTTTAGTAGGTACTGGATTGTTTAATTTTCCTGGTGAGATATATTCTCCACAGTGACTGGGAATGACTGTGCCTTGTTTGACATTGGGGCCCTCGAGAGGCCCCCCAATGAGTTTCCTGGTGGTACTGGGTTGCCTTGTCTGTCTCTTGTCAACTTACATTCATTAGTCCAATGTTGGCCTTTGCCACACCTCCTACATATACCAGAAAGTTGAGTTCTCCTATTCTTGCCATTCCTAGAGGAGACATTATTCTTAGGTATTCCTTGTCTAAAGTCCCTTCTTAGATGTCCTATTCTTCCACAATTAAAACATTTGGCTTTTTGGTGTTTTCTCATACCATTGGAAATCACTTCTCTTATCCAAGCTTCAGTACTATAGTCAAATGTTTCAACATTCATTGTATGCAAGATCCTTTTTTCTATGGGTGCTCATCTAACCTTTAAAGGCCCAAGGATCTTTTTACATGCTAAGTTGGCATTTTCAAAAGCCAAGGATTCAATTAGTATATGTTTAGCTAGCTTCAGGGTCTGTCACTCTTAATTGTACAGTGTTAGTTAATCTTTGTAAGAAGTCAGTAAGGGTTCTCTCTGGCCCTCTTTTACCCTAATATATGACTCAGCCCTCATTCATGGTTCTTAAATCCTTTCCCAATTATTTAAAGCTGCTGTTCTACATAGGGACAAGGTGCATTTGTCATAGTGGGCCTGATCTTGAGGATCAGAATAAGGACCCTCACCAGGAATTTGATCTTGGGAAGTCTCAAATCATTTGCCTTTCCCCTGTTGCTCTAAAATTTTTGCCTCTTCTCTCCGATAACACTTCCAGAGCAGCTGAGGTCCATTTTCTAGGATCACTGAGATTAACTGAAGCCAATCATGTGGAGTAGTCTTAGTGCTTAAAGCTCACATTTTCAGCATTTCCCTAAAAAATGACGAATGTAGCCCATAAGAAACTATTTCTTGCTTCATTCCTTTTAGATTGCTTGTACATATTGGTTCCCATGCATATTCTTTGACTGCCTTAGGGTACTTTGTGCCAGATGGTCTTTCTGAGGAAATTACCCAATATTCAGTTGAAACTCTGTGTAAGTCATCCAGGGGTCTGGCATGTACTGATGAGGCTAAATCCCATCCTTGTACTTTCCGTCCCTGCTCATCAATAAATTCTTCAATCATTTCAAATCTTTTTTTCTACTACCTTCTTTAAATTCTGAAACTTCTGTCCAGTGTTCTATTCTAATGTCTTCACTGAGGTTCCAACTTGTTCAGTAAAGAAAATGTCTCATCCTTGAACATATCGTAACTATTCTAAAGATTCCAACAGTTAGATTCAACAGCACAAATTCTTTCAGACAATGTTGTCAAATTGATGATATCTCTCTTCATAGTATTGAACCATTTTTAATGAGATAATACTGAAAACAAAGCTAAAACCTAGAAACAAATAATAGAGAGGAATATAGTGTAAGTCTTACACAGTATCTTCCATAATATAAGCAAAATAATTATTGAACTCCTGGATGTTATTAGTCAGTTTTTGTAGTTTTTCAGATCTTACCTGTTGTAATTGCAATGAATTGGAGTGGGTGTAATAATCATTATCAGCCAGCAGGTGTCGCAGTTGCAGCCACATGGCCGAGAGATGCTAACAGCAGTGAATAGCACATGTTGCTTACTTAAATATGGAAAAAATGCCTTGTTTAACAAATTAAGAACAGTTATTAAGGTGATCAAATGATACCAAGAGCTGTGGCCCAGGAAAAAGAGAAAACCCAAAGTTTTCCATCAGTGCGAATTAGAGACTGTGTACATCATGAGGATCACAGGCAGCATTGTGTGGGTCGGCATGTGGGTCACGAGCCAGGGAATGCTGAGCAGCAGCTTGCTGCATCTGAGGGCCAGCAAAAGCCATGGGCAGGAGAGTCAGTTATCAAAGCACACGCGGACTGATTCCAAAATGTATGGATTGGTTCCCATGTTCAGGCTCCAGAAGATGGTGGAAGACACAAAATAATCCACACTAGTTTGGAATTAAGTATAATAAAGGGTTATTTAGTTAGGGGAGATTTACACATTGCTGTCCTCAATCACAATGCTCTGCACGAACGGGGAACAGGCACAGAGTCTAGCAGCTGTAAGTGAGAGCTGGAAGCAAGAAATCAAATGCAGCCTTTACAACTGCATTTATAGTATAAGAGACTATACCCAAGTGGGCTGGTACCTTAAAAGCTTTTGGCTGAAGAAGCAGAAGGAGCTCCCACAGCAGTCTTGCAAGCTTACCATTCCATCTGTTAGAACTGTCTTGAATACTGATTGCATTACTTTTTAGAAATTTATACCTCTAAAGTGTCAATACCAGGCAGTAAGGATGACCAAAGGAAGAACAAACAGCCACTCTGCCCA
>LOEQ01009510.1:15159-36578 GCA_001685075.1 Bramus lutescens
TTTTAGAAATTGATAACTCTAAAGTGGATCACAAACAAGTTAGCATTTTTTGCAAGAACTATCTGTGTCAGTTAGGTTCTACTGTGGAGAAAAGGATTATGACCCAGCCAACTAAAGAGAAGGTCCTAAGTTGTACAGATTGCTGTCCTCAATCACAATGCTCCACACGAATGGGGAACAGGAACAGAGTCTAGTAGCTGTAAGTGAGAGCCAGAAGCAAGAAAGCTAGTGCAGGCTTCACAACCGCATTTATAGTATAAGAGACTTTGCCCAGGTGGGCTGGTATCTTAAAAGCTATTGGCTGAGATACCAGTAGGTTGAGAAAGCCATGGGGAGCAATTCAATCAATAGTGTTTCTACATGGCATCTGCTTCAGTTCTTCCTTTCAAGCTCTTGCCTTGCTTGAGCTTTTTCCCTGGCTTCCCTCAGTGATGGACAGTTATCCAGGAGTATGAGATAAAACAGATTCTGTACTGTCCAAGTTACTTTTGGTCACGATCTTTATCCCAGCAAAAGAAACCTACAACAAAATTGTTTCTGCAGAAGACTTTCCTAGTTTGTTTGAGGGTCTATTTTGAAATTATTACTTTCTAAAAGATGTTGCAATCAGCACCCAGCAAAACCCCAACAGATGGAAAATCCTTTTCTTTATTCCAAACTGCAACTAAACTAATATGGATGTCAGAGGCATTGCCTAGAAAGAGCGTAAATAAAAAAGTCCCAAAGGATTAATTGACAGGGAGCTTGAAATAAATCAGTACTGAACTGTGGTTGCCAAAAAAGCTAATGTAATTCTTGGCTGCTTTAATAGAATATTTGGTCCAGATAAAGGGGAGTAATAATTCCATTCTAGTATTCCTCTATATCAAACCATATCTAAGCCATACACTTCAATAATGATGTAAGCTGGTACTCACTCAAAGGTGAATCAGTAAGAACATGGAGAGAAATGAAACCATGTTAAACAAAGATTAGTTTTGGAAGAAGGAGTAGAAGATGTTTGTTAGAAGCCTCTGTAAAGCCTTTGAAGCTGGTGAGGTTATAATGGCTAAATGGTGATTAATGTTTTCCTATTGATTCCAGAAGATGCACTTTTATCTGCTGAATGAAAACACTGTGTAATGTCTCGATTTTCTAAAAGTAAGATGGATAACAGCATGAACATTTTAATCATTGAGATTATTCAAAACTGATAAAACCATCAATAATTTTTAGTTGGGAATTAAGCTTCTGATCTATGTTGGGAAGAAAACTCAAGTTTATTTGAGAAATAAACATCACAATGATCACAGAAAATATGGAAGGTGAAGAATAAAGATAGTCAAGATCGTAGCATAAAACTGAAATATATGGCATGCTTACTGGTGTCAGTATTTCCATGTACACTGGCTTATTGAATAATTCTGAGATCAACTATTATTCCCATTTCTGAAAGGAGGAAAATGTAGCACAAAGTAAATAAACCCATTTATAGTCATAAACTCCAGAGAATACAGACTCCTGTTATTCCAAGGTTCTGTGATGCAACAGAAAAAAAAATTGGTTTGATGGTTTCCAAGGCTTTTCAGTTTTGTGTATCAAATAATTAGAAATCAGTCCTGGGAGAACTGTCTGAGCCAAATCTATGCAACCACTGAGGAAAGACAATGTTTTTTGCTGATATTGTAAAGTTAACCTACCTCAGACATCTATCTAGCCTTGCATCACTTAATATTTTCTGCATTTTAATCTATGTCATGCTTATTAAAATATCAAGCAATCATAAAAGCATGTCTTGTAGAGAAGTCTTTCATTCTCTAATGCATCGAACTTTTGCATGAAACATGATAGTTATGATATTTTTATATTTTATATGATACTGAATTTAATCAGTTTTAGACAGTAATGCAAAAGAAACTTTATAATAAACTTCAATAAACCTCACTTCAAAGAATGCTAAAGAACCAAAATATGGATGTAAACATTTCTCTGCTCATGAATAGTCTTGCATTATTTGGTCAATAAGCAACAATATTTAGCTCTTTTAAGTTCTTATTTCAAATTTACTCATTCTGTATAACCCGAGTTTCAAATTCTTTTAGGCCTTTCTAATGTTGTTTGGAATAGAGAGACACAATATTAGTGAAATGTCTTCCGCAGTCCTATACAAGGGTTCAGAAACAGTCTGCTCTCACTCTTCTGTCATATAGCTCCAACCACAGTGATCTCAAGGCTGATTTTTTTAACAACTCCTTTGTTATATAGTCCCCCATTGCCTAAGATGTCTCCCAGAAAACCTGTCATCTTCTGAATGAAGCTTCTTTTAAACAAGCTTCTAAAACAAGGGCCTCTTACAGGATTCTTCTTATCAGCCTTACCTGCAGTATACTTTTCCTAAAAAATAAATTAGCAAAATCTATTGTACTTTTTGTTGTTTTCTAGGACTTTTATTCAGAAATTTAAATGGTGAGCAATCAGTGGATTATATGGTGCAATTATTTTTAGATGTATTTATCTTTGTATATGAGTGTTATGTCTGTGCGTATGTTATTATACATGTCCATGCCTGCTGCACACAGAGTTCAGAGGAGAATCCAATATCTCCAGAAACTGAATAGTTATTAGTCACTGTGTAGACTCTGAGGAAACAAACCCGCGTCCTCTCCAGGAGTAACAATAGTGTTCTTACCTGCTGAGCCATCTCCCCTGAGAGAGATCCGTCACATAAAAATAATATAAAAATTTTCACAGGATTACATTTTACATAAGAACTTCTCACCTAAAATGTAGATTCCTTTAAAAAAAAAACCCTCCTATTCTATTGTAATCTATTGTGATTTCTCTAAAAATTTAAAAATAATATAATTTAGATATTTGCTACATAGATAACACCATTGCAGACTTTAGTGGTTTTCTTTCTCTTACAAACACTGCCAAGATTATTGAATTAGGTGATGCATATCTTAGTCTTAGGAGTAGAGTCTTTTCACAGAGTCTGGAGAGGAAACAGTCATCTCAGTTACCGGCTTGTTTCCAAAATGTATCTTCAGAAACATTTCTGCCAAGATAATTAATTGCACTTCAAAATTCCTCCACTAACTTTATCCCTGTGCCAGGAGCCAAGGATGGAAGTAAGCAAGTGCGTGCAAAAGTCTTGTCCAGGAAGGGCTTCTGATTAAGAAGAGGAAAAAAAATTTAATAAAAAAATAATAAAAAGAGGAAAAAAGTGTAAAGATAGGCACTGATGCCATCACCCCATGGAATCCGCAGGAATGCTAGTAGTGTTCTTAGAGACATATGGTATATAAGAAGATCTAAAAGGTTTTAGTTGAAAAAGCTTCGTGAATAATTAGGGGATTAGAATTGGGTAAAACACATTCATATTATTTTAACTTGTTCTCAGATTGTGTACTGTTTCTTCCAGTGCCTCTGAAAATGAATAGGCTGAGCAAGACAGTGTGTCATAAGCTGTAAGTGTTTTAACCCTTATTGTGGCCTGCCAGAAAGCAACTGTGAACCGTTGAATGTGTAGAAATTGCTGAGTGCTACAGCTTGACCCTGGTTTACATTTGTGTACCCTTTGATTCTTTGATTTCGCAGGGACTGTGGCACTCCCACAATAGTTCTTATTGGTGTCACTTCAGCCATAATATTTGATGCTGCAAAAAATTTCTAAATGTTATAATTCATATGGTCTTTAGCTCCCTAATTTTAAGCTTCCCCTTTAGTCATACTTTTAGATCGTCATCTAAAGCCCTCACTAACTCTAGTTAATTTCCTAGTCAATTGAGTTAGAGAAAGTAAATGCTGAAAGAACCATTCAAGGCAGATATGCTAGTATTAAATTGCATATGTTTCTACAATGCAATATTGGCAATGAAATTTAGAATCAACGCCAACTTTTGGTTATGAATTTTGGTGTGCATTGTTTCTCAAATCTGAAACCACACCAACAGGTTTATATTATTTTAGGATATTTCCAAAAATAATAATAGTCTGAGAAAAACAGAAGAAAGGATATGTGCTGGCTTAATGATTTGGAATGAGTTAGACAACCACAGTTTTAAAATTTTAGCAAACATAACCAAAGCTGTGTAGAAATGAAAGCCAATTGCTGCTGCTGAGCAGCAACTATCAGAGAGCCGTGCTGTCAGCAAAGATTCACCTTCCCTGCATTATTGATGCTTATAGAGATGCATACCACATGAGCTGCACAGGCAATAGATGTTGCATTTTGAAAAGGTTTTAATGGACATGAGCATCTTAACGAAGCTATAATGGGTGATAGCTTAAATTCAGTGTCTGAGAAAGCCTTTAATTAAGATTTATAAGGCCAGCTACCAAGAGCAAATATAAAATGATGGCTAGACATGGTTTAAAAAAATAGAAAGGAAGATGACTGATGGTCCCTGTGGTTTATAGCTAACTGTCACTCTAACTTCATTGATTTAACGAAATTCCTGATATAGAGAATTTTACAGCTGCCTCACTTGAGATAAAAACAAGGCAGGGACTGCTCAGGCTGGACCTAGTGTCTTAACAAGGAACAGGTCCTTGGAAGGAGTGATGACTTAGCAAATATTTCAGTACGCCACTGGATTCTAATGAACAGAGACGACTATTCTCATCACCATCAATGTTGACAGAGTCTTAATCTCATCCTCTAGAATATCAAACAGACCTCTGACTCTCATCTTCTCTCGTCCTATGGAGTCTGAAAAGTTTCTCTTTGGGGAAAAGAATACCCCCCTTAATCTATTTTGACTTCAGAGTTGCTAAACTTCTTACAGGCCCCATGGAGATAACCACAGCAGCAAACAGAGAGCATCAATACTGCACAACAGCAATGCTCTCTGCATCAGGGCTGGGAAAGCATATGAAAAGCACAAGTTCATTGTCAATAGTCACTTTGCTTAGAAACCTTTTATTTCAAAACAGGCTAGTAAACAAAGGGTAATTAAAAATGTAAGAATTGGAAATTATGCTACACTGAGATACTCCAAGTAACAAGTCTAACTACTTCCATGTTTTCCAAACGTTTTATTGTGTACGTTAGAAACATAGGGCCTCATATTTTGAGTGACTCTGACAGTTACCTAAGAAAAGACACTATGTCTTCAGTACTTCTCTAGTTGTAACTGGAGAAATGAATCAATGGTTATGTACACATGTTATCTTGGCAGAGGACCTGAGTTGGGACCCAGGATTCACATGGAGGCTCACAACTTCTGTAACTTCAGTTCCATAGGGTCCTAATCCTGTCTTCTGATCACAGTAGTCACCAGGCACATACACACACAGACACACACACACGGTGCACATACATATGTGCAGGTAAAACATTCATATACATAAAATAAGTAAACATGAATGAAAAAGAAAGAAAGAGAGAGGGGGAGGGAGGGAGGGAAAGATAGAGAGAGAGATAGAGAGAGAGAGAGAAGGTGTGGGGGAGAAGATAGAAAGGAAGAAAGGAAGGAAGGAAAAGAAGAATGCTTTTTAATCAAAACTTAAATATGTGCTCTCACAATGACTCAGCAAATAAAGTTATTTCCTCCCGAAGTTAATATCTATAGTTGAATACCTAGGAACTACTGTGTGAAAGGAGATAGTCAACTTCTTCTTTGATCTCTACGTGTGTGTTGTGCTTTGCATATGTGTTTGCGCGTGTATGTGTGTGTGTACACATGAACACTGAATTGAAAATGAAATGTTCATTACTTTTAATTTCATTGCAAGTCAAAGAGTTAAATGTAAGAATGACAGTAATAGCTGGATAAATGACTCAGTTGGTATGAGGAACTGAGTTTGATCCCCAGAATCCCCATGAAATCCTAGGAACTCTACACCTTCCTGGCTAGACAGTCTAGCTAAAGTGATAAGACTCAAACTCAAACAAACGACAGTTGGTAGAGAGCATAATCTCATATGCAAAATAAATATATGTTAGCTTCTAGCCTCCACAGGTACATATGAACACGTACAAGTATGTACACACCAAAGAAAAAGAAGAAAAACCCTACAAACAAAAATATTAGAGTATTCAACTTGAGCAACATTTAAAATTTTAATTCTAAAGATTAACATACAGTTATTCAATATAATCTCATATGTAAAATGAATAGGATACATTTATTTATTAAAATAAACTGATAATGAAGTTCAAAGTTCAAATAGCAAAAACTGTTATTCATTTTTTTTCATTTAAATGACCCAAGTTCAACGTATTTCCTACCACATCTTATTATGTGCAGTATTTTCTCACAACAAACAAGATATTAAATGCATTTGTTTATAGACCAATTTCTCAATTAGTTCACATTTTACCAACAGACAAGTTGTTTTTTTTAACTATTTTCATAATCCGGTTCCAAATTATAGGGACTCAACAAAGGCTGAATAAATGCCTTTTGGATAAAGAAGGGACTAATTAAGGGGCATCTGATTGTGCAGACCAGAGCTACTTTCTTCATAACCATAGGAATGGAACGAATTTGTCCCTTAGAGTTAGGTCACAGGTTAGATTAAGGGATGTAAATGTAAAAATATATATATATAGTTCATACTGTAAGATGTATATTTTAGTAGAAACAAACAAATATAAGCACAAAAATAACCAAATAGATCCTGGGAAATTTTATGTATTTTTAATTCAATATATATATTTATGTTTGGATCCATTCAGTATGCAAACATATATAGCAGGTACGAATACATACAGGCACTGTTCAATGTGCGAGAAATGTCATGCAATTTAAGAAATACTCATTTCTGTCCTTGTAGAAAAGGACAGTCTAAGCCAGGCGGTGGTAGCACATGCCTTCAGTCCCAGCACTCAGGAGGTAGAGGCAGACAGATCTTGTTAGCTCAAGGTCAGCCTGGTCTACAAAGCTAATTCCAAGATAGGCTCCAAAGCTACAAAGAAACCCTGTCTCAACCTGTCTCAACCCCCAATCTCTCTCTCTCTCTCTCTCTCTCTCTCTGTCTTTCTCTCTACCCCCCCACACACCTATAGTTAGTGGCTAAAGTAAGGCATGAGAGAAACATTTAAGATAGATAGCAAGGAGAAGGCCTAAATTCAAGCTGTTGTATGCCATATTCTAAACTTGGCAAGACTTTCAATACAATAATTTTCACTCAACACTTAAGCCAAGCCTTTCAATTAGCAGTAACAGGAGCAGAAATATTTTGACCTCTATTTTGTACATTTTATGGCTAAATTTATCTTAATTCTAGACTCTTAAATTTCACAGCTGTATTTACAAAAACAGAGAGAAATAGAAACAGTTTGGTTGTCTCATTGAGGTAGCTCTTTTTAATGAACTGAGTTAAAGAAAGAAGAGAAAGCATGGTGCTTTAAATGTTGCTTCAGCAGTGCGGGGACGGAAATAATGGAGAGCCAAAGAAGGTTATGTTGATGGCATTGGCAAAAAGAAGAGGGGAAAAAAGAGACACAGATTTGGGGTAAAGACACAATTGAGCATCCAGGGATGCTAAAGATGAAACAGAATTTGATTTTATATAGAAGTTTTTAGTCAGTATACCATCAGGAAAATAAAAGCTACCCAGAAGCCCCTAAAACCAACATGGGAGTTATGTTTTTACAAGCTATATTTGATACAACCATAGCAGATATTGTTTGGAGGAAGTTTCATTTCAAGCCCCCTCCCCTGGGAGTTGCCTCAGTCCAAAGTCCACCTCAGAGAAAGTCCGCCAATCAGCGACCCCTCCCCAGAGAGGGTCAAGACCACTCACTCCCACAGGCTATTGAAATTGCCCCCCAAAGAATGAACACGTGGTCTTTTTGGTCTTCCTTTCCCCTCTCCTTGGCTTTCCAGTCTTCCTTCCTGTCTCCTCTCTAGGAACTGGAAGTTCACCCAGGACTGGCATCCATTAAACCTGGGCTTTGTCTAATTCAGTTTGATTTGGTCTGATTTGGATTATTGTGTCGGTGGAGAGATTTATCAGTGTGTAAAACCTTTTTAGACATGACTTTCCAAAGAGAATTTTCCAGAGAGGTTAACACTAAAAACAATTAATAGAAAGAAATGAACAAAGTGCACTCAAATAATTTGTGCACATGGACGGGAATAGTCACTGAAGAAATAGCTGAAATGAAGAGCAGAGAAATGCTCTAGGAAAAGACAGGACTGAACAGACCCTGTGCATGTTCAGCAGGAACTGCAGTGTGAAGCCCAAAAGATCAGTCTGAGTTGTCACCTAAGGAAACACTTGTTACCTTGTCTAGAAGAGAGGCGGGAGTTGAGGGGAAATGAATGATATTCAAGTACAGCTGAGTGAGCTGGGTTCTAGCAGCAAAAGGACAGAACAGATAGGACCATTTAAAATAGTCTTCCAGAGTACTACCAAAAATATCATTTTTAAAAAATTACATTTGAAACAGAATTTTGTAAGGAAGACTTGTCGATTTCTACTCCTTAAATAATAATGGTTTTCAGGTTACTTATTCATTTTGAGAAAAAAAATCTATTCTGAAAGTTTTCTATATGATTTGTCTTTGTTAATTTGCCATATCATAAGATGCTTTAAGAGCA
Organism: Bramus lutescens; assembly: GCA_001685075.1. Lineage (NCBI taxonomy): Eukaryota > Metazoa > Chordata > Mammalia > Rodentia > Cricetidae > Bramus > Bramus lutescens. The sequence continues at coordinate 23,694 of LOEQ01009510.1, forward strand.
ATAAGCTTACCTAGCTCAGAAAGCTTGATTCACAATCCCTGATGCCAATCATTAAAATGATAAAAAACCTCATTACATTCCTCATACACACACACACACACACACACACACACACACAAAGAATCTAGCTACAAAATACCAAGCACAGAATTATATGTAATGGTAATTAAAGTATTGACATCTATAAGATCTATAAAGTCAAAGTAACTATTAAATCATTAAAATTCATCTTGAGAGATGGCTCAGCAGTAAAGAGCACCGTCTGCTCTTTCAGAAATCAGGGGTGTTTTATTCCCAGCACCCACACGGCAATTCAGAGATATCTGTAACTAGTTATAGAGGATCTATTGCTCTCTTCTTGACTCTAGAGGCACTAGATATACATGTGGTGTACAGATATACATGCAAGCAAATTAAAAATTAAACTTTAAAGATGTTTAAATCACTAAAAATTTAAGTTAAAGTATCTCGTTTAAAGATATTTCATTATTACAAATAAGCTGGAAGGCATTATAAAATTTATTGTCTTCCTGCTCAAATTCCCATACCCAAATTAGTTAATTTTTTCCATCAGGATGTTGTGGATTTGTGCTGCCAATTAATTTGAATTACCTTTTCACTTACGTTGCTTCACTTTGTTCTCATTAAAACTTTCTTTGCTTTACAAACTCATTGTTTGCCCATTTTATGGAAGTATATACCTTTCTATATCCGTTCAATGAAACTTTAGGATCTACTCAATTTTTGTTAGTTAATACTTACTCTTCATTTTCAAGGAAAACTTGGTATGAAAGTTAAAAATAACAGCGAATTCACAAACCATGAAATTGCGGCATTGAAACAAATTGCACTAATTTAGTTTAAGAACTGAATACGGCGAATGAATCTTCTTAACATGAACTGTAAGGTAATAAAGAGCCCTCATTTTCACCACTGCTAAAAACATAGGGCTTCAATCTTTGAAAATAAGGTGACACAATAAAAGAGAACATAAATTGTACATGGAGACAAAAGACTTGGTATTTGGGGAAACCTGTAAGAGAGCAATTACTTTCTATAGCAGCACAGAAGATTCCAGTTTATGATCACAGAGGCCAATGATCCCGGAGGGGCAATTTGCCTATAAATCTTGGGAAGACATTCTCATCACACTCCCAAAAAGACAGGTAGGCATTTCATGTTGCTTTTTGCTTAGTTTCCTAGAATAAGTTTTGAATTCAAGAGTCACAAATGTAAAATGTTCTCTGTCTGATTCATATCTGTGTGAAGGACATTAACGAAGCCTTGGGGGAAGTCTGACTTGGGGTTACCAGACATGTATCTGTCCCATAGATAAGTAACTAATTTCATCTCTAAGGGATTAGCAGGCACTGCTGTCTGTAATATGTGACATTATTGCAAAAAAAAAAACAGTTCTGCATTTTGCGAAGAGAATAAAAATGTCTCATGAAGACATAGAACATTATTATTCTCTTTAAAAGCACATAAAATGTGAGGCTGAAGCCATCTGTCCCCACTCCCTTTACTGCTTTTAAATCATCTCTGGACCATTCAGTCTCCTCAGACATTTAATTACCAGCCAGTGCTCTGTTTCGCCATCCTTAAAACCGGGGCCGTATAACTGATTACCCTTTCCAGCCTGAACTGATATTTAAGTTAATGCAAGCATGCAGTAAATAGATATCCTGTTTATAAAATGAAACAGTGTGACTTTGCTAGTGGAATAGTTCAAAATTGGGGATTGATTCCAATGATGCCACCTAACACTCCAGGTGTCCTCCATGGTAGGTCAGGGAAGACAGACTTTGTGGCCACTCTGATTAAGAAATGACACCCACTTTGCAATGCTGCTTCCCAAATACAACTGTCTTCCTTTTGCTTGGAATAAAATGCTGGCTTCTAAACCTCACTGGTTAATAAGTTCCATAATTCTTTACTTTGAAAGAATTCCATGATGTCCTCACCATCCCTTACCCAGGAAAGCCTCAAATTTCTACGGATTGATGGAAGATGATTTACCAGCCTTCAGGAAGTGCTCACTAATAGGAGACACGGTTTAAAACATCTAAAGTATAAGACTCACATTACAGGAGATAAAAGTCAATGTCCCTCTTCAGCTGAGGCATGACTTTAGTTTTTGTCTTCTTTTGTATTGGAGTATTACTCAGCTGCTTTAAAAAATGGCATCATAAAGTTTTGAGGCAAATGGATACAACTAGAAAAAAGAACTCATCTCCAGTGAAGTAACTCAGCCCCAGAAAGACAAATATGGTATGTACTCAGTTATAAATGGATAGTAGCTGTGCAAATGATAATCCAGCTACAATCCACAGCCCCAAAGAGGTTATGGAAAGAGGAGGGCTTTATGAGGCTCTCCTGGGAAGGGGAAACGAAATAGATTTTGCAGGTAGACTGTGTAGCCAGCAGGCGACTAGAAATGAAGGGATCAGGTGGGAAGGATGAAGACGTAGAGTGTGGAGAGAAACAGCTGGAATTGGGGGCATTTGGCAGGTGCTGTGGAAATCTAGTACAATGGAAAGTTCCTGGGATCTCTTAGGGTGACCCTGATAAGGATCCCTAGTAATGGCATATTCAGAGTCTGAACGGGCCTTTTTTTGTGTGTGTGTGTGTAGCCAGGCAAGGCTTCTAGTGGTTGGACTGGGTTGCATTTGGTTGTGTTGTTGACCAAGAGAGGCTTAAACCACTTGTGCTGATGGTAGAATGTAGCATGAATTTTAATTGCTATTAATAATAAAAACCAAGAGTCAGATATTAGGGGGTGAAATCTGAAAGATCAGAGAAGCAGTGTAGCCAGCCACTAGAAAGACTTTTTTTTTGTACCAATGCTCAGACCAAAAGGGTGAAAAGGGTGATCCTGTCTCTATGAATTCTGTCTCAGACTGCATCCTCTCTACATGGAAGCCTCAGACATCAGACTGCATCTGAGCTCCCTGTCTCTTTCTGCTTCATTTCCTCTCTCTGCCCAGCCATCTCCCTTCCTTTCTACCTCCCCAGTGCTGAGAATAAAGGTGTGTGCCACCACTGCCTGGCCTCCATGGCTAACTAGTGGCTTATCTCTGCATTCTGATCTTCAGGCAAGCTTTATTTGTTGTATTACAAACAAAATATCATTACACTAGGATGGAAGGTTACTTTCTAAAAATTGTCACCAGGGCTCCACTGCAGAAGACATTCACACAGCTCATTAAACCCAGAGAGGTCGAGCTGGCGTGGGTTTGGAGCCTTCACCTCTACCTTCTATTCTCTTTGTTGTGAAGCTACTTTTCAAAAAGAGAAACCTGGACACCAACATAGCCAAAAAGCCCTCGACCTACAACATACCCAGCCTGTAAGATGGGATGGAGCAATGGTGGTGTAGAACTTGTGGGAGTAGCCAACCACTGCTCCCTTTAACCTGAAGCCCAAGCCACTAGAGGGATCCAATGCCCTTACACGGCCTGGATGGCCATGAATCAGAGACCTAGGGTAGAACCAAACACTACAGTCCAAAAATAAGGGGGGGAGGAGGTGGAGGAGAAAGAGAGAGAGTCAATGAAATGATTCTTAATGATATTATGCTAATCTCATAGATTTCCAGTCACCATCAGAGAGGCTTCCTTATTCAGCAAATGAGAGCAGGTGCAGAGAACTACAACCAGACATTATGTGGAGACGGAGTCTAAATTGGAGGGCTTCATCTGATCCCCTCCCCTCAGAGATTGGAATTCCAGTGCACGAGGGGCCTGAAAGACTGAAGGAGTCATAGGTGATGGAAGACACCAGGATAATATGGCCCACCGGATCAACTAAGCAGGGCTCACATGGGCTTACAGAGATTAAAGCAGCAATCACGGGACCTGCAGGGGTCTGCACCAAGTCTTTTATATAAATGTTATGGGTATTAGGTTGGTGGGGTTTTTGTGGGACTCCTATAAGTGGAAGTAGGTGTATTTCTGACTCTTTTTGCCTGCTCTTGGGACTCTTTTCCTCCTATTGGGTTGTTTTGTCCAGCCTTGATATGAGGGCTTTTTGCCTTATCTTATTGTGTCTTGTTTTGTCATGTTTGGCTAATATCTCTTAGAGGCCTGCTCTTTTCTGACAAAGAAATGGAGGGGAAGTGGTTCTGGGGAAGGGAGGAGCCTAGAATTTGCAGAGAGAAAGGAAACTGTGGTTGTGATGTATTGTATGAGAGACAAATCTATTTTCAATCAAAATAAAATAAACTAACTAAAAATATAAAAATGGAAAAGGAAAAATGTTAATAGTTATCCCAAGTAAATAAATACAACTTTATAGAGCATAAAAAGATCTTGAGTATAAAAAGTAAATGTTTATGCAGTCTTTTGAAAAAATAATTGAATTTAAGGGAAGCCAAATGGATTTCTCACATCAATAAACCTATTTAATGACCAGGTATATAATTAGAATTGAAGTTTACTTGGTAAATTGAATGTTCATATGACAGTACATATGTTGAGGGGATTATTCACTTATTAAGATAACATCTAGAAACTCTGGGGATTGCCTTTTTTAACCTCAGAGTTCATTGCATATATAACTGCTCTTAAATCTGAACCAGACAGTGTAACAGCTTCATGGGTGCTATGAAAATAAAATGGTGGAGTTTTGGAAAGATAGGAATATTGACAAATTATTTTTCTCATAACATGTTTCTGAGGAAATAATAATGCTGTTGAGGTCCTGTGGGTGAACTAAGTGGTGACACTGGACTATGCCTGCTCCTTATCCTTATCTGGGTTATGTCTTAGTTGGGATTTCTATTACTGTGAAGAGACACCATGACCATGGCAATTCTTACGAAGGAAAATATTTAATTGGGGCTGGCTTATAGTTCAGCAGTTTAGCCCATTATCACCATGGTAGGAAGCATGGTGGCACACAGGCAGACATGACGATGGAGAGATAGCTGAGAGTTCTACATCCATCAGGAGGCAGGAAGATCAAGACACTGGGTCTGGCTTGGCATCTGAAACCTCAAAACCCTCCCCCAGTGACACACTTTTTCCAGCAAAGCCACAGCTATTCCAACAAGGTCATACTTCTTAATAGTGCCACTCCCTAGGTGTCCGTGAGGGCCCAATTTTCATTAAATCATCACAGCAAAGAAGAGCAGTCATTGGTCCCTGCTTCATGTCGACCTCATACTTTATTTCTTCCAACCTCTACTTCACACTACACTCTTTCAACATATACATGTAGTCGGTGGGAAATATATGTGAGCACCATACTGACTAAAATATTTCTTACAAGGAGGTTACAAAATAAGAATCACAGCAACCCACACCCCAACATGTTAATTATATGCTTTGATACAAGCTAAACTATATTGCCTTAGGATTGATCATAGAGGAAAACAGTTTTGCATGCAATGGCTGTAATGCAGCCAAGACTTAAGGTAAAAGAATGGATGCATCAAACTTTCAAGTTTCCCCTATTTTGCAATGTTAAAATATGCAAATTATGAATATCTATACTTTAAGTAGGCCAATATAAATAGCAAGAAGATAATGACAATAATATGAACATCTCTGATAATTTTCCTATTAGAATCCAGGACAATTATATACTAACAGGTGTGCTGCAGATGCTTTTAAGTATTTGAACATGTACTGGGTGACTTTAGTAATGACACATAATAATGAGGTAAACTGTTCTAAAATAAGCAAGTGACTTTCACTTGTAATCTTCTAATACCATGGTTGAACTGAAATCCCAAAATAATTTTTGCAATCTTTACATCTACTGAAATCTTACACTTCAAAGGACGATACTCCTGATTTTAATAAAAACACGACAATTCCTCTAACATTTCATGAATTCATTTGGAGATAAATACTTTTACTTGCCTCCTTAAACTCTGCCTAATCAACATAATCTGATTGCTGGTAAAGTATGATATGTTAGCTTCTACATGTCAGTTTTTGCATGATCACATATAAAAACATTCAGGACAGAATTAATATGTTTCATGTAACATTAAACATACAATGAGAGTTCATGTTCTTGCCAGTCTTAAAAAATCCTGTTTCCTTTTGGTGCCTTTATTTTCAAGCACAGAAGTATGGATTTTAAAAGTAAGAATAGTGCAAAAGTTGTGATAAATTTGTACAAAGGTTGTGTGTCATTTGAATTAAGAACAATCAACTTGCAACCGTTGGTACAATGACATGTACAAAGGACTTTCCTACTGTAGACTAGTTAAATGATTGCACAGGTTTTCTGGCAAAGTTCTACAAAAATTTCTGGTTGAGATTATTTCCCCAGGTTGCAAAATGAATAATCACATTCAAAGACTAAAATTTTGGCTCACACAGTGTTGAGCCAAGTTCTGTTCATCTCCAGAGTCCTTGCTCTTCATGGCTGATCACTTTTGCTTGAGTCATTCTCAATGAATCTAAGATATAATGCAGAAAATGTTATTCTTCCTTTGACATCTCTTTGCTTATTGTGATAATGCCCTCTGTGGTGTGATATTCTGCTAGGGATGAAACTGAAAGTCAAAGTGGATGACACTGTCTCATTAAATGAGCCAGTCCTGTCTGAGACTAGTTTTGTTCTCTCATTTGCTATCTGTAAAATGGGATGCTAGAAGCAAATAACCCAGTTTTGAAATTCTATACATTGATTAATCAAATTGGTTACTAATAAAACTAGGTTAAAAATCATCTCTACATTTCAGAATGATTTGATACTGGATAATAAATCAGTATGTTCTTCTCTGAGGAAGACTATTTATTCCACTCCCAGCACTCCTTAGCAGCATTTAGTTCTTGATGTACATTTGAGGCCTAGTGGAAGAAAAATTATAAAGAATAAGCAGGTTATCATGATGTATTTACATATATATGTATGTATACAATACATTTACACACATATATAAAAGAAAATTTAATGAAAAATGCAGACCTTAAATTTGAAAAAGAACAAGGGAGGGTTTGGAAAGGGAATGGGGGAGGAATGATGCAATTCTAATATAAAAAGATAATTTCTATTCTAAGCATGAAAATAAAAATACCCTAGAACTTGAGTGTTTTTTTTTACCAGAGTTGTAATAACCAAATGGTTCGATTACTGCTACTCCCTGCTATGCCAAATGATTTCTTTCCCTTCTAGTTCTCAAAAGGAAGCAGTCACTTTCTAACACCAGGCTTACAAGTTTGCATAATATATGGACTTCTTGAATACTTGTTTATATATATATATTCGTTAAAGGAAAGCAGAGAAAGATACTCCACACCCCCAAAAGAAATGAAGGGGAAAGAAATAGAGAGGTAAATAGAGAGATAAATTTAACTTGCTACAAATACCAGTATAATTCCATTAAACTGACCCCTTTCCATGAATTTGCTTATAACAAACATTACAGAGTTTTATGTTTTCATTAAAATTCTATCAATTTTATACAATCTCATGTTCAAACAGTAGTGCCAACTTTGAGGATGACTGATCCAGATTCATCAGCGTTTTGAATTAAGAAACATAATACTAAGAATGAATTTTTGTTGAGAACTCCAAAGAGAAGAATTTTCTCTTCCTAAAATCGCTTCCTGATATTCTTGGTTGTTTACCTCAGACTATGTCAACTAACAGAAGACTCATCATTTAGAGAAATGTGGCCTGCCAACTGATTGCTAAAATAACAATATTAGGGACTAGTTTAAAGATGTGTTTGCCTAAATAAACACTTGGCATTTTATGTCACACGGTTCATATTTTTAATGCCAATTAATACATAATGACAGTCTCCATCAGACAGATGTACCTTGGTTAGAGTTGTTTTGACAAATAAAGCTATTAGGAGGGCTGAGATCCTCCAAATGGTGAATCGAAATCAAATATTAACACCATACAACACAAGTCACAATGTCTCTAAGAGAAATGATAGTTTGAATTTTAGCTATTTGCTTAACTTTCCGATGTTGACAGATATATATATTTTATATTTAATATATAATATATAATATAATATACAAAATGTGCTTTCCTTTATTTTTCACAGAACTAAGCATGTTTATATGTGCTAAATTATTGTCCCTGAGACAATCAGCTTATAAATTCTTTTTTAGATTTAGACAACCTGTTTGCAGAAATATTATATTAAATACACCTCTGAAATGGTGCATAATGGTCCATTCATCAATTTCCATGTAAAATAATGTTTTCAGTCTCAAATAATTAAAACATTTTCTGAAATTAGTAATAAATATTTATTTTAATCAAAGTCTTTGTCAATATATGCTTGACTTTTGTTTATAGTTTTACATTTACATTATTTCTTTTCTTTTTTGTAATTTCAGTCCAATATTGTAGTAAGGGAGAAGACTCACTGCTCTAGCATTGCTAATTACTTCCTGTCTCCTTTTAAAGACAGTACATGGGAGAAACCTCCTCATAGAACAAGTTACCATTATCAATACAGCATATGGAAGGCATATTCTGTTGAGAGAACTTGTCATTATCAATTTTATTTTTTCCTTTTTATAATATAAAAAATGTAAATGTAATCTTAAAGTTGAAATTGCCCTTTAAACACCACTGATGAACAGAGAGTATTGGGCTTTGATAACTACCCTGTTGGTGAATACTCAGTGGTCCTAATAATTCTTCCAGTTACAAAAACAAATGTCTAAAATGAGGATACAGAATATTTTTTGTGTCTGCTATGCAAACATGTGGCTTATCAAAGTCAAATCTCTAAAAGTTTGGAACTTCTTGTACTAGAATTGTATCTTGGAGGAAATAGATGGACATTAATTAGGGAGGACTTTAGCTTTATTGCTGAAAAATTATAAAACTAAGCCTCCTGGCCATTCCTAGTCAAATCATCTATTTCTTCATTACAACTTTGTTATTAGATCTTAAGAGCTCACATACACATGCTGTGATTTTTCTGTTTTTGTGGAGTTTATCTTCCTGACATTTTCCCAACTCTTTGCCAACACTCATTTAACTCCCTAACCATTAACCATTTGTGCAAATCTATAGTCTGTCACAAAGATTCACCTCTTTCATCACTCTACAAGGATGCCACAGATTCTACATTGGATTCTCTCCATGTCACACACTCTCCTGTTCCACCTGTCCTGCTCACCGGGAGGGGGCATAATCAGAAAGAAAGAGCAGTTAGTGTAGAATCACTGGTGATCTCCAATATTCCAAGATAGAGTGTGTCTCTTCTCATACTGCAGGAACTTTAAAGCTTTTCAGTATGTTTACAATTTCTACATAACTGTCTTTACAGTGTAGAATACTATCAATGGAGAGCATTATAAAATAAAAGTGCCACATTCAAGAGAACAAGAAGCAATATAGTAGGAAAATTGAGTAAAAATATTATGAAAATTGCATATGTCAAGTTAAGTGAGAAAGATCAACATCCATAGCCAGACAATGTCACTGAAAGTGGTTCAACTATATAAGCTCTCTGTTTTTTAGTTCTCATAAACCCTTATACATATAAGCATTTTCATTTATGCAGTACTGATCTCTAACAACACTCTTTACTAAATCAAAATTCCGTAAAAGAGTAACTGATCTCAGGATGGGTTTATAATATCCTAGTAATGCTAGCAAAAAAGCTTGTGTCATGCCTAAAAGGAACGTGAATCCATTTAAAACTTACTCTTCCAGTAAAATCAGTCAGGAGCATTTATTCTTCTAAACACATTCTGGGACAAAATAAATGTACAAGACGACATTTGTAGATGGATGTGCTCAAACAAGAAGGGACAATATAAATTGCTTAGGCATGCAGTTGTAGAAAGATAAGTGAGGATAAAAATCATTATAAAGAAAAATCACATATGTACATGTTTGATACATTTACATTTTTCCATTAATCATCTACATTAAAAATCTTGAGTGATGCTTCTTTTTGCATAAGCATAAAAGATAAAGTAAGCAGGAATAAATCAAAAAAGTATTTGAAAGGGTAAGAATTTACCAAGAACTGAAAAGACTGATCAGTTCTGTCAGGCATTTAGAGCACATTGGTGAAAAAATAAGAACGCTGTCCGAATAATCAGTTCATGATCAAGTATAAGTTCAGCCATGGTGCTGTGCTGTTAATAAGACACATGTGCCAGTCACAAGGAGTAAGTTGGTTGACTCTGTTCACAGCATCCTAGGAAGTGTAAAACATCCTCTCAATAATACATAAAAATGTACATAAGATCTTAATATTATCAACAGATCAGACTAATGAAGCAAAGGATTAAGTCTCTACCAAAGGGATGAACTTTTTAGAGCAATCAAAAATATTACCAATAACAAGCTCCAATGACTGGGGAGAATTTACTGGCTAGTTTTATGTCAACTTATCATAAGTTAGAGTCATTAGAAAGGAAGGGAGCCTCAATCAAGAAAATGCCTCCATAAGATCTGAGTTTGTTCTACATTGGTGATCAATAGGGGAGGACCCAGCCCATTGTGGGTGGTGCCATCTCTGGGCTGGTCATCCTGTTTTCTATGGAAAGCAGGCTGAGCAGGCCATGAGGAGCAATCAGCATCCCTCCATTAACTCTGAAGCAGCTCCTACCTCCAGGTTCCTGCCCAGTTGGAGTTTCTGACCTGACTTCCTTGGATGATAAACAGTGATATGAATGTGTAAAGCCAATAAACCCTTTCCTCTACAAGGCTTGTTGGCCACGGTGCTTCAACATAGCAATAGAAACTTTAAGACAAAAATTGTATCCAGAGATAAAGTGCTTGCTCGACAGTGAGGACCTACCTGAGACTGGAATCCTGGCACCCAAGTCAAGAAAAGTCAGGCAGGATGGCAGGCAACTGTAGTCCTTCTATAGGAGGGTGGAGACAGGATCTGATGGGTTCACATAGTCTAACTAAAACTGTGAGCTCCAAGTTCTGCATGAGTTTATCTGTTCTGGGTTCTATATGAATCAGAATATGGAATCTTTTTAACTTTCTGACTTACTTCATTTAGCACAGTATCTCCAGTTTTATCTATATTGTCTCAGAATTTTCTTCTTGTTTAAGCAGGAATAGTATTTATTTTTCATTATTGTCCATTGGATTTACTATTAGTGGTTTGATTTTCAATCACTTTGGAAGAAGCAAGACATATCTACATGCAAAGAGTAATCCGCTGGTTAATAAATGTAATCTTTCAAATACTTTCAGAAAGATCTTTTGTTCTTTTAAGTAATGTAATAGAATAATAACTATAGAGATATAACAAAGTAATATTACTAAAACATTGAAAACCTTCCAAAAATAACTACTTGTTATACTTGAATGATAAGCAAATAGGGAGTTTATGAAAAATTAACTAAATTCCAGAAATGGTCTGAGTGCAAATGAAGTAATTAGTTTTGTAATAAACTATTTCTGTGCCCTTTGCCTTCTGCTTAAGACACACAAATCAAATATAATTATAGTTTGATTATAGTTTACCTTTAATAAAATTAGAAATATGTAATCCACTTAAAAAGTTAAAAGTTGTTTCAACTGCTTCATTATAGTTGCATAGTTTGAATATTGAGCTTTAAACAAAGAACAAATATTAGCAATTATGTCTGCCTGTGCACATGTACAAAAGTCACTCAGACATAAAAGAACTTTTTGACAGAAAGTATGTGCACATTAGCCTCGTCGCAATAGCTAACAGAAATCTAGGAACAGGAAATTTCAATAACAAGAGACCCACATTTCCAGAACCACTATTCTTAGAAAGGTATTATAAAAAAGGAGATCATAGTCAGAAGCATCCAAAGAGGAAAGGATTAAGTAGACTGGACAGCATCAATACTACTTGGATTTTGCCAGTGTTTCCATAGGTAGGTCATTTCTATTATTTCTGACCCATTGTTAAACCTAGCTGTACCTCAGCATCAACTGAAATCATATCAGCACATTATAATTTTTAACAAAGTCTAAAACTTGGAGTGTAGAAATATCCATTTAAATTTCAGCTCTTTAATAATATCATGCTCTGGCCATCATTACTTAACATACCCGAGCCTCAAGTGTTCATCATTACAATAGGCATATTTATATTTATCTTAAGAATAAAAGAGAATTAAACATACTTAATTACTTGTTATACAATAATTGATTAATAAATTTTCTTATTCTCAGTTAATAAAGATGAGTTAGAAATGAACACAATTTAATCTTCTCTGTGAAAAGAGTTGACTTATTTTCACATTCAGAAGTATAGAAGTCATATTACATGCCAGCATACCCTTCAGACCTCCCACTATGCAGTGTGTAATTGACCTGGAATCTTATTTGTTATGTCTGAAACCATTATCAGCCTTTCATTCACTTTCCAGTGATGCTCCTCATCAATGACAGAGAAGTCTGCATCTAAAGCAGATGCTGGTGGAGTCTCCTGATCCAGAGCTACTTTTTCAAGGAGCCTTGATTTGGAGACTCCTGCTCAGCCTTGCTGAGTTGCTTTAGGATCATGCGGCAGTGTGAAATCATGGCACCAACTTTCCTTCCATCCTTCAGGAAAGCCTGGTTGCCCTCAACCATGGATTCACCCAGGCTTTACATGTTTGCTTTCCTTTTTGGTCCCAAGGGTTACCTCCCAAGAAACATCATCCCTATCAAATTCTACTTCTGCAACACCTTCTTGGAGGATCTGTACTAACACAGGAGAGTATGTCCCCATATTAAATGATATCAACAAGTATAAAATTCTAAATCCTTTGGTGGGCTGTAGAGTTAATTTTCTGCCTTTTTTTTAAAATGATAACTTTTTATTATCTATGTATCATTTATCTTTTTTTATTAAAAATTTCCACCTCCTCCCGTCCTCCCATTTTCCTCCCCCTCCCCCCACTACCCCTCACCCTCCCTCTCCAATCCAAAGAGCAGTCAGGGTTCCCTGCCCTGTGG
>LOEQ01009511.1:5392-22532 GCA_001685075.1 Bramus lutescens
AAAGAAAGAAAGAAAGAAAGAAAGAAAGAAAGAAAGAAAGAAAGAAGAAAACAATTGGAAGGTCTGTCTGGTCATGCTGAAACAGCCAAACAGTGTAGAGTTTATTTCAGAACGTGGTTATATACAAAAGCAGAACAAAGCACATCACAGTCAGTATCTAACCACAAGACCATTGCTGTCCTTGAGTAGTGAGCAACCTCCTAACTAGCATGCACTTGCTGCTCAGAAGCAGCCGTACTTTCTGTCTTGATGTTCCTGAGGTTTGTTGTCAACAATATACTTTCTATTAGATAGAGTGTTCTTTTTCTCATGGGCTAAATCAGAAGTCTCTCATAGCCCTCAAATTTATTGGAAAAAGCAAAGCAGGCAAGCTTGAACTCAAATGACTTCTTTAAGTTAGAAAAGACTCCAGATGGAAACTGAGTCACATGTGGGCTCCCACAAGAAAACATAAATTCCTACTTGTTAAACAAATGGAGAGACATTTACTGTCCATTCATTGTAAACAGCAAGATTTCAGGGTCCAGAAGGCCAGAGTCAAATTCACACTTTCTGATATATGCTGTGAATATGTTTCATTATCATTGGTTAATAAAGAATATGCTTCAGCCTGTAGCAGGGCAGAACACAACCAGGCTGGGAATACTATGGGCCTGTTGACTGAAGATGGATGCCCCAATGTTACAGAAGAACTTTGAGTTTTAGTCCAGGGAGCTAGTTGTCTCAGACAATTATAAATTTTGGAAGTTGCTTACAATGCACTTCCTGTTTACTTAAGTAATTATATCCTTCTGGGGTCTTTGAAGAGTTGAAAACAGGTAGTTATAGTTTTGCTTAGTTATGATAAAAGATAAATTAGATAGAAAACTGTGACTCTTAAAGATAGAGTAGATAATAAGAGTATTTTCCTTAATTTGCCAAATGAAAATGGACTAAATATTATCTTGATAACTGTTTTGTATAAGTAATTTTGCTATGTTAAAGTTAAAACCATTTTTATTTAGACAGAAAAGGGGAAATGATGTGGGAGTCCCCTCTTTATGCTGTGAATATGTTTTATTACCATTGGTTAATAAAGAAGCTGCTTCAGCTTATAGCAGGACATAATATAGCCAGGTTGGAAGAGGTAGAGAAAAAGAGTAGATGGAGTCAGAGAGACACCATGTAGCTGCCAAAGAAAAAAGATGCCCTGATAGAACCTTACTCAGTAAGTCACAGTCTAGTGCTGATACACAGATTAATAGAAATAGGGTAATTTAAGATGCAAGAGTTAGTTAATAAGAATCCTGAGCTAATAGACCAAACAATGTTATGGTTAATAAGGTTTCTGTGTGATTATTCAGGTCTGGGTGGCCAGGAAAGAACCGAGCAGTCTCCACTTACAACTTTCCACACTAGCTGCCTATTGCATTGACATGTAGCTTTTGGCAAATCATAGTCTCCACAAAAATAAGTTATTTTAGGTACAAATTAAAATACCAATGAAAATTATCTCATAGAATCTTTAAGATTAAATTAACAAATTAAGGATAGAAGGCTGAAAAAGTTATGATTCAGAAGGATTTTAAAGTATTGATTATAACCACCATGAGTTGATACACAAAAATAACTTAAAGAAGCTACAATTCTAAATAGGAGAAATCTTCTACTCAATGTTTCCTTAAAATATTTCTGAGTAGGAAAATAATGGTATTATTGTAGTTTTGCAGTATTTGCTATGAATCAGTCACTCACTTGAATAAATACCCCAAGCTTATGGAAGAATATAATCAGGTGTCACAATAAAATAATTATAGTTTCTTAGTCTACATAATTGCCTTTATGCCTTAATATGGGGCATAATTTTACACACACACATGAAAGTTTGTAACTAGGAAACTTGCTTCAGTTTTAAATCTTTTCTTTTTTTCATCATTTGTGCCTCTTACTTAAAGTCTTGCATGTTATTTTTCCATTGTTTAAAATGAAAGAGGGAAGGAGAGGATGCCAGAGACAAGGGGAAGTAGGAGGGGAGATGTTTGCTGAAAGATTCATCTGTGCTGCACACTCAGACTTGCAGAGTTCATTTTGATGCCACACCATTCCAACTCTACACACACAATCCTCTTCTGCGCCTCAAATATAGGTGTCAGCTGTGAAGACAGATCATTTTAGTCTCCCTCCTGAGAAGGGCAGCATGTGAGTGTGTAATTGGGCTGTCACTGTGTTTGCAGTAAAATGAGTTTGACCTGTTAAAGAAGGACATAGGTAATAATTCACTGGATGATTGCATTTAATTTCTCTTTCAATTGTAATTCTCTTGGGTCCTGGGTCTGATTTCTAATTTTCCTTTCTTTGTGACAGGGGTACATAGGGTGATAATGTCAAATTTTCATCAGTAATTCTCAAAAGTCAAGTTTAAATCTACAAAAACCTTTTCCTTTGAAATGTTTGATGATATCATTTTCCTTTCAAAATTTTGGTGATTTTCTTCCCTATTTTAAACACCTTACTCTCTTCTAGAAATATAAAATTGCTTGCAATCAAGGATGTATTATTCCAGTTTAGCAAAAGTTGATTTAATTCATTTAAAACAGATTACACAGTGCTTACCAATCTCAGTATCTCTACTTAATTAGTCAAATATCTTGGTTCTAGAAATAATTTTTGAAGAGAAAGTACATAAAACGTCCCACCATTAAGAAGAAGTTATTTGCCATTGAGAGCTCCTGGGTGATGAAAAACCATTTTTCTTCAAAGGAACAATGCTGTGTATATCAACTACACTCCAGGACAAGCTCCATGCTCAAAAGTAGTTGGTCAATACCAAAATGTCTCTATGATTCTTGTTTATTTGTCATTTTTTAATTTTTCTTCCTCTTAAGAGATAAAAAACAGAACATTGGGTATAAGGTGATCTGGGAAGAGTTTGAAGAGTAAAAAGAATATGATTAAAATATATTCTATGAAACAATAAATAATAAAAATAATTTTTTACTTTTTCCAAATGAGTAAAGATTGCTGCATTGTCTATTACATCTGTGAAAGAGAGAAGTTGCAATATGAGCTTTGTAAAAAATAATTAGCAAACTTAAAACATTAGAATATTTATCACTTTTACTTATACAAAGGTGCAGAGGTTAGCTCAAAATATACAATAAGGGAGAATGACCCAAAGTAAAAACAAGTTGCTCACATATGTTGCAGTGAGAATTGACACTCTGGTTAAAAGTAATATTGAAAGCTGAAATGAAAAAGGCTGGTGAAATAAGAAAGATGAAGAAGAGAATTTGTAGCTGGGTATTAGCTAAGCAAAAAGGCATGCAAAACACAGCACTTTAAGCCAGTAATGGCAGGCTAACTGGCCACTGAGGCCCATCTGGAATGGCTGTAAGTCACTATTTTCCTTTCAGAATTTTTCTTTCAATACAGTTTATTATAACAGACTCAGTAAAGGTAGCATCTAAAAAAGCTTATTCCTATTTCAGGAAAGAGAACCTAGACCATCCTGTAGACAAGGAATTAATTGAGAACTTCTTTGCTGCTGTAAAAGCAATAGGACTTATTGCAATTAATAGCACTTGGGATTCTTGAAAAGTAAGAGAATAGCAACTCTGGCCAAGAGACTAACAACTACTAAACAAGCAAGGTCAACAATGAAAAATGCCACTTTATAGATGGACAAATACCCTTAGCAGGATGGCCGCTCATGAACAGAGAGATAATGTATAGAGCAGAGCCATTGGGTCCTCCATTATCTTGGCTAAAGATAGCTCAGAGAGCTAATCTTTCATGATAGATAGCTGAAACTTTGTCTAGTTTCTGCTATGGCTCTATGAAAGTCGCCAGTCAGGAAGTTCAACAATAATGTCCTCTGTTGGGGACTCCATTCATTTTGGGGGATTTTATTTTTCTTAACTTCTCACCTGCTCTTGACATTTCTTAACAAAACTTGCTCCAGCTGTGATCACTCTGTTGTGTAAAATCTTTCGTCTTAATTGACATTAAGACAATGAACACAGGAACCAATATTTGGAGTGGACCAGTATCATACGTTCTTGAGCCAAGCAAAACAAGGCTGAGTAAGGTTCCATTAAACTAATAAACTTTTGTCAACATGACCACTTACCAAGATGATCTACCTTATGATAGTGTAAGCAACACCTTCCAGTTGGAACATCATTCTCCACCCTTACACCATGGGCCTATTTTCTTTACAAATGAAGACTCTCCTTTGAATGAAGCAGTTGCTTGCTTTTCCATTATGAATGGGCAAATACTTACATATAACTAGGCAGCAAAACTATTAACTGTGTATTTAGAAGGAAATATAATCTTAGAAAGATGAAAATAAAGTTAAATTTGTACATGTTAAAATAAATGTTAAATAAATGTTTTATATGATAAAATAAATCATTTGTCCCTTAGCCTCAGAGCTTTGGGTTTAAATTAAATCAATAGAAATGTGCTGCCAAGCAGTGGGGCACATACTTATAATTCCAGCACTTGGTAGGCAGAGACAGATCTCTGTGAGTTCACAGCCAGCCTTGTCTTTAAAGTGAGTTCCAGGATAGCCAGAGCTTTTACACAGAAAAACCCTGTGTTGAAAAACCAATTCTAATAATGATGATAATGAGCTGAGATGTTTCTTTGTTCTTGTAAAGAGCATGTTATGTTTTGATACATGGTACTTACCCATGCCCTTACACTCTGTGGAGCTACTATCTCTGGGGGTGGTTTTCATTCTATCTGTCCCTTCTACCTTTTGGCAATTTTCCTTCCATTCTCTTTGTGTAGACCTTTTCCTAGAACACCAGGACTTACAGCTAATAACCCTATATAACTCACTAAAAAGAGAATGGATGAGTTCAAGACAACTGTATCAATGAAAAGCCCACCCTAGCATGGCTGATAACTCACAGAGGTTCATCTAAGGAGCTCCCTCCCCACCTTAAGTCAGCGGCAAAGAATAATGTTCTTTGCCCTATGTTGTGGATTTTAATTATATTTTAATAAATAGAGACTGACTGAAGATCTGAGAATAAAACAGTCCTACTGGTCAGCCTTACAGACCAGATTATAGTAACATACACCTTTAATTCCAGCAGCCGCACTAGCTGCCATAAAAATCTGGTGGTGCATGTTTTCAATCCCAGAGGTGCATGCCTTTGATCCCAGCCCTAGAGGGGAATATAAGATGGGGCAGAACAGCTCTAAGACACAGTCTCCTTCTGAGATAAGGATCGCCATTTCAGACCGAGGTTCATGCAAGAACCAGTGGCTGACTGTTTTGCTTTTCGGATCTTTAGGTTGAACCCCAATATTTGGCCCTGAGTTTTTATTAATCGTGCTTAAGCCATAAAAGTTGTTTGTAGATTATACCTCTACCAAGAATTGGGAGGGAAGTTAGTCTTCTTCTCATTTCATGGACTTCTTGAGTATCGTGAATGTTTTGAATTTTCACAGGCCTCTGAGCTTCCCTCCTCCTAGGAAGGCCTGTTCTGAATAAGAATTGCCCAACAATATAGGACAGCAGGTTTTCATGATCAGCTCTTCCTAAACCATTTGACGATTTTTGTCTTTTAAAGCATACTTTTTCATTTTCTTCTCCTTATAAACTATTGGTTATGGTTTATAAACCATTGTCAAACAATTGCCCTGTATTAGCATCCCCATTTCTCATCATAATGTGACTGGATTCTCTGAAGTATATTATTCATCTTCTCCAGCTTTTTTCTTTTTTCAAAATTGAAAATGGAATTTTAATACAATGTATTATAATTATATTTTCCCCTCTCCCAAAACTCCTCCCAGAATTCACACTTCCTCATTCATCAAGATCTGTACCTTTATTTCTCTCTTGCATTAGGATACAAGTATCTATACTAACAAATAATGAACTCCACAGGTTTTTTGTGTATGATTTTATTTGATTACAGTTTGGTGTGTATTTATTGTTTCTGTTGTTTTTTTGTTTCTTTTTCAGTGATGTTGTATTTTGTTTATAGGTTTGGGGAATTGTTGTAGTTTTTGTAGTTTGTTATTGAAAAAGGACTTAAAGTTGGGTAGGTAGGGAAAAGAGGAGGATCTGAATTTACTTGAGGGAGAGAACAGATATTATCAAAATGTTTTTAAATTTAAAAGTCATTTAAATTATAGAAATAATAATTAAAATGAAATTATAATAGAAAAAACAAACAATAGAAGAAAAAGAGCCAATGAAAAAGGACAAGAAACATATATAGACACAGAGATACATCCATTCACACATATAGGAATCCCATAAAAACACAAAGAAGCACCCCCTTCTCACCCCTCACCACCAATGATCTGCTGGAGCACATGAAGGGGCCAAGCCCTGCAGATACTAAGTTGCAGGATCTCCTTGACACAGGACAACTTTAGGATGTCCAAAAGGAGTCCCAGAGAGGGCCCAATAGAAGGCAGATGTCTGGAATCAGACCAATGACTCATTGTAGTAAATACTTGTGCCTAAATGGCCTTAAATCTAACCAGATATTTGTTATTCACTCTCAGAAGCTTTGTGTGACTATTGTGCATCTTGTAAAGGAGTCACTATTCTAGACAAAAAAAAGTTTTTAGCTGGGTGGCATTTACCTTTTCTTTTGGTAAGGTACAGAGGACCTTCCAGTACCATGAACACTAGTAGTAGAAGGTGAAGGATCTAGTTATGTACAAGGTCAATTTCTGCATGTTCAATGAGTTGAATAATTGTCTTTAATAAAATCTACCAATCAGTTAGTGGAGAGCAGTCAATAGCCTTGTCAATATCATGTGTTGTTTGGGGATGCGCATGTTATCCATTTGGCCAACGACTCAATTATATTGATCACATTCCAAGAACTGGAGGCTTCATGTGGTGCAGAATTATGACCAGTCGGGTCCCCATCTCTTACATTATCTGGTCATTTCATTTAGATCACCTTAATATGTGTATAAATTTTAGGATGTTTCTACTGTATTAAATTTCCATTATGTTCATCCAAATGTTCCTGCTGTTTATCTGTCCCTTTCCACATTTCTTCCCTCACTACCTTTTTTCTCACCCCACTTTAATTTTGCTATTATTCACTTATATATAGCATTTATATATAAGTGAATATATACCCATACTATATTTGCCTTTTGGGGTCCAGGTTACCACACTCAAGATATTGATTTCTAGCTCCATTCATTTGCCTGTGGTTTTCATTATTTATTTTAAAAAAATGAATAATAATTCAATGTGAAACTGTGCCACATTTTCTCAAGTATCTGTCTATTGATAGACGTCTACGTGGTTTTCAACTTTTGACTATTATAAATAAAGCAGCAATGAACATGGTTGAACAAGTATCTCCATATTAAGATATAGACTCTGTTGGGTATATGCCCAAGAGTGATACAGCGGATCCTGTGTTAGAAAGGGAGCCAGCTTTTTAAGAAACAGACACAGTGATTTTTATAGTGGTTATATTAGTTAACACTCCCACCAGTAATGGAGGAGGGATCCCCTTGTTCCATAACCTCACCATCATGAGATGTCACTTGTTTTACTGATCTTGGTCATTCTGATTGGTGTAAGATAAAAATCTCAAAGTAAATTCAGTTGGCATTTCCCTAATGGACAAGGATGTTCTATATTTCTAGAAGTGCTTCTTAGTCATGTATTTTTTTCTCTTGAGGATGTTCGGTTTATATCAGTATCCCATTTTTTAATTGGGTCAGTTATGATCAGATTTTTAGTTCTTTTTATATTTTAGATTATACTCATCTATTGGATGTGAAATTGGTAAAAATGTTTGCCATTCTGTAGTCTCCCACTTTGCCTGACTGATGCTGTCCTTTGCCACATAGAAGCTCTTCATTGAACAAAGCTATACTCATATGCAATTTTCTTTTAAGATATCCCTCCAATTTTACAGTATTTTTTAAGATTGGTAAGTACAGTACCTCTTCAGAAGTAGGTGAGTGGACCTAAACTGGGAAACCAAAATCTACTAATTGTTCAGTCCAGAACAGAGCACCATGAAGGAATAAGAAAATAGAATTGAATCCATCCAGTAATTGCCTCAGTGAGGATGGCAAAGGTCTCTGCTGTTGACCCTGATACTCCTTGTATATGTGTTGAGATTTTTCTGCTCTGTTTTTTTTTTTCAGCTATGTGAGTTAGGTAGTATGACCAAACTTCATTAATTTCCAAAAAGGCAATGGTAGTAAACATCTTCCCAACTCCTAACCTTACCTCTGAGACTTATTGAAAACATTGTACTTTGCTAATTTACCAGCTGTCATTTTGCTTAAAATCATTACTGTACATGTCTTCTTCATGCAAAAACCCCTTTCTCTAGTATTTATTTCTTTAATTCCTACATGTCCTCTGCAACTCAGCAACTTGTTTTTCCAAGAAGAATTTCTTCATGTTATATGTCCCTCTACTATGTTCTCCTATAATCCCTGTAGAACATACTTTCAATAGCTGACTATTTCCTGTGAAAAGGGGGTTTCAATAAGTCTAGAGGCTGTATTTAAATTGATCATATTTTATTTTAGTATTTACAATATTGTAAAAATCTTTGAACTTTATAAAATATTGTAATATGCCACAAAGTGATGATATTCAATGTCCAAAAATCAGAAAAAAATGGAAAGCTGAAACTGATTAGTACTGACTTGGATACTTCAGAGCACAAGAAAATGAATAGGCAACTACATGATTAATAGAGAGGCAATATTCAATGAGCTACAAACAAAAAACTCAGGAGGACATTTTGACTCTGGCATTATAAACTTTGCAATTCAAATCGATGATTGCGAATTTGGGCTTTTCCCTGAGGTAGCATTTCATCACTATGTAGATAGGCTGACAGGCTTTATCTCATTTATCATTTCTGAGTTCGAGTGGGATAATGAGCTCTCATCTAGCCTTGGCATGAATGAGTGTGGTGATTGATTGGCAATGCCTGCCTGAGAAGAGAAATTACCCATCAGAAGAATGATAGGCATTTTCCATTTCTATGCTCATGTGTTTATGTAATAAATCACCTTTAGTTGCCTTTTTATTCAAATTTTTCCAGAAAATTCCTAAGGAGATAAAGAGAATAAAAATGGACTTAAGGAATCTATAAAAAACTGATACAAAACTATAGAAATGTAGAACTGTAAAATGCTTGGAGCACAGTTGTTCATTTTAGAGACAGGGAAGTCAGGATCTGCACAGAGTACAAAGGCTTGCTCAGAAATGCTTACTGGCTGAACAACACTAAAACGTGCATGTTCTATTTCCTGGTCTAGCATTTTCAATATGCACAATTCAATTTAATTTTAAACCAAGGACTGTGTAACAATAAAACAACTTAATACTTGTGACAACTGGTCTAATTTTGTTTACCATCCCCCCATTTTAAAATTCATATAATATATTGATTGATTAGATTGTATAGAAACAGACAACTAGCAAAAATTACTTTCCCCATATATTTCTATATAATTTTATCTATTTTTAATTCTTAACTGAAAACAGATTTTTCTTGCATTAATTACATCCCAACAACAGTTTCTCCTTCCTCCACTTTTCCCAGATTCATCCCTTACCTCCCTCTCCCTGTGAGACACTCCCCCTTCATTTTATTCATAGAAAATCCTCCTAGAGATAGTATTCAAAAATCAGAAAATGAAATACAATAAGACAAGGCAAAAGACATGATATCAAGGCTGGACAAAGCAATCTAGTAGAAAGAAAAGGGTCCCAAGAGCAGGCAAAATACTCAGAGACATGCCTGCTTCCACTATTAGGAGTCCCATAAAAACACCAAGCGAACAGCTATAACATATATGGAGAGGACCTGGTACAGACTCATGCAGGCCCTGTGTTTGCCACTTTAGTTTCTGTGAAACCCATATGATCCCTGCTTAGTTGATTCAGTGGACCATGCTTTTCTGGCGTCCTCTATTCACTCTGATGCTTACAATCTTCCCTTCCCCCTCTTCTGAGGGTTACCCATCTCAGAGGAGAGGAAGCAACCCCTGGAGACCTCCAATTTAAACTCTTGATACTTAATATCTGGCTGTGGGTGCCTGCACCTGCTCCCATCTGCTGCCAGAGAAAGCTTCTATGATGGCAACCGAACAAAATACTGATCTTTGAGTATAGTAGAATATCATTAGAAATAATTTTGTTGATCTTCTTTCCTTTTGTGTTTGGTTTTACCCTATGTCTCTGGGCTTTCAAGTCTCTTGTTTCTGACCACTCAGGTGGTGTAGGCCATGGGCTACATGTTATGAGCTTTAAGTTAAATCGGACTTTGATTGGCCACTCCCACAAGTTCTGTGCCACCAGTGTCCCAGGACATCTTGCAGGATGGATAGATTGTAAGTCAACGGTTAGGTCAAGGGTTTTGTGGCTACATTGGTGCTCGTCAATGTCTATTCATAGCTTTCAGAGTACCTTTCTGTGCCAAAGAGACAGGTGAAGAAATCTACTTTCTTAAATAGTGATTTACTCTTTTCTAGACCTCCATGCTTATCTAGTTGTGTGTCTGCCCATTGCAGAAACAACTGTTTTAACAAACTCCACACCCACAATAATCCTTCTCGGTGTCCCTCTTGAACCCTATCTGAGACTTTCATATACAACTTGATATGTTTCATGGAAAAAGACTACATTTCATGAAGAGCTATTCATTGCACTGTAACCCCTTTAACACAAACATTTTCATATATGAAGTAGCACAGGATGATGTTATATTTGAATCTTATAGGTAGAACATAAGTCATGGAAAGTGAAGGGAAGGGACAGAGGGATGTTAAATTGGAGGAAGTATGGGAAAGAAATCAGAGAACCAAAGAAGGTATTTAAACAGGTATGTGTCTATCTCATTTGCAATCTGCCATTCAAATTTCAAGATTAAGCTTTTTGTTTCTTGTGAAGAATTCACTAGACTGTTAAATTTTATTTACACAAATGAAACTGGTGACAGACAGCAGCTGGAATGGTTTGGAACCCCGTAAAACTCATGCCCCAAACTATTAAGAATAAAATAATCAGTGATGAGGACAGTTAGCAAGTACACTCATTTCATTTCAAGCATTGAAGTAATTGTTGCATTCACATCACCTTAAGAACCACTGTGAGTCTGTGTTTGTTTTTTAATGATCTCGTCTTACAACTAAGAAAAAGAAAGAAATTTGAAGCAGTCAACTGATTCAAAGTCATGACAATAAAGCACACAAAACCATCTGTCCCCAAACCCTACACAATTCACGAAGCATCGGTAAAGCTACTTTCCTAACTTAATCTTTTTTTCTTGTGGTTTACCCAAAGGAAGCAATGTATTCCTCCATCTCCACTGAGGTAAGACTTGGTCAAACTTGGAAAACTCTGGATCCCCATCCCTTCTACCAACTGGATGTTCTCTTGGGTGAATTAGTTGACTGAACCATTCTAAACTGTCAGTGATAACTTGCACATGTTCTTCTGGCTGTGTGAAGATGCATTTATGACTTATCAGCTGTTGCATAGAAACATTACCTGATCTTTTAGGCACAAAGCAAGTACTTTGTTCTCAGGAGCTCAAATTCTCGACACAAGGGGTAGCTCACCTCCCTGTTACGGTGCAAAGGCCCTTGCATTTTTGTGTTAGTATTTGTCTCCTTATTTATGACACAGTATTAAAAGAATTAATTAACTTCACCAGGACACATGCATATACAAGCAACTCTAAATGAAATCAACAGGTTACATATAAATGGTACATTGTATTTTATATAATATATATATATATATATCTCCATGTAACAATACTATTAAAGCAGTGATTATAGATTTTAGAGGGTGAGAAGAAGGCCCGGAAGGAGCTCAATGAGTGAAGGAGGAGTGAAAGTGTTATAGATACAGTGCTCTTATATAAAACTCTCAATAAAAATTATTGTCAAAAGAGGGTGACTGTTTCTTTGATCTTGGATAGCCAATTTGTGAGCTCTTCCCTGGAAAATACTATTTCTACTATTCTCAGCATTTCTTAGTTATATACATTATACATACATATGTACATATATCTATATATTTTAATATACATATATACATATACACATACATACTTTAACATTTGTGTGTGTATGAGTGTGTACATGCAAACAACAATTAATGAAAACCAAAGCCAGAAATTAGGAAGAAAGCAGAAGTGGCATACAATAGTGTTGGAAGGAGGAAAGGATGAGGGGGAATGATGTAATTATAATCAAACAACAAAGTGAAAAAAAAGATGAATGTAGAAACACATTTTTATCCATTATTTGAATCTATAAAATATTCCAGTAAATATAGCATTTATTTGACAATTTACAATAATTTAGTTTCTGGATAATTTTATGGTCTAGTATTTTGATGATTTTTTTATATATTAATTCATTCAGCTTTTGTCCAATAAACATAGAAGGCAAAAGTTATTCCTACTCTAAAAGTCTAGAAAATCAGGCTTTGTCTGAGGATCTTTGCTTTTATATATTTGTTTTAAGGCCATGGAATTTTTTTTAATTTGAATCAATACTTACAAGCACTGTGTTTTCTATTAGATTCCCTTGTGATGGGAAATATCACAGACATGAAGATGTGGGCTTTTAAAGGTGGGTAGACTCTAAACTATGCTCCTGTTTAGAAGAACATGTTTTCAACAGTGGATTTCTCACTGCTGTCCTAGAATGGCTGTTTGTCTCCACACTGGCGCCTGTGTCTTTGGGGTCTCCCTTCCCTGATGGTTCCTACTTTGGCTTTCTGAGTCTCATCTTCTCTTGCCATTTGAGCTAAAGGAAAATGTGTACTCTTTTGATTTCTAAACTCAAGAGCACAAAGGACACACTGTTCAGTCTTTGACTCTATTTCCTGTGAGTTTGGTGATGTGTTGATGTTAAGTGCAGTAATCCAGACTCAGAAAGACAGAAGCCATGTGCTTTAATTCATATGTGGATCTGTTTTCAGTGTGTGTGTGTGTGTGTGTGTGTGTGTGTGTGTGTGAAACACACATATGTGGTTGCTGATTCTGAGACTAGAAAGCTGACTATGACTAGAAAAGAATGGTTTTAGGTCAGGGTGACACAGAAAAGGGACTATTGGGGCAAAGAGTATAAATGGAGGGATGGAATACATAAAAACAAATAATGTATAAAATGTAAGGAAGCCTGTTATCTTATATGCTAGTTTAAGAATGAACCAGTGAGGAAAAAAAGTCTCTTCTTTGCAATCAATCTCCATTATATATGATTGCAAAGCATATTTATTTTGTTTTAAAGTTGTGTTGGTTTTACATATTTAATTCAGAGATTGCTGTTGCATCCCTAGCAAGTCAATGGTGTTGCATGTGGAATTAAGCAGAAGACACATGGGTTTGGGATGATTGTAGGTCTAGATGCTGATTTCTGAGTTTGTCTTTGTTGGGCGGGTGTTTAATTCCTTGATTTTTGTTCCCTCTTCTGTTGTTTGTGGCCTACAAAGTCTACAGCCCTTAAGTCTATGAAACAAAAAAATACTGTTACCAGTAAAATATAAAAGGCTGATAAGAAACCAGACTTTTGTCATCTGCCAGCTGAACTGACCAGCTCCCTAGATTCAGCTTCTATAGACCCATTCCTGCCCACCTCACTACCTGCCATACTGCTCACCCCACTGCCCACATCACTGCCCACCTTATTGCCCACCACATTGCCTGGACTCTTCCCCTAACTCCAGGAGGCTTCCTCTGCAAGGTGCAGGTCCCACAAATCATAAGAAAAAGTGAGTTACCTGCCTGCTGGCAGAACTGCTCCACTTCTTAGACTTGGTTTCCAAAGACCAATTCCACACTACCCATCCAGCCCCGCCTCACTGAATACCAACCTGCTAAGCCTCTTGTCCCAATTCTGAAGGACTTTTGCTCTCAGGTACGAAAGTCAGAAGATCAGGTGCGGCCACAACAGTTTGAAGAACAGGTGCAAATCAAGCAAACCAGAAAAACAGAAAAGAAATCAGACAGAGACTCCCTGAGGGACCAGAGATAACACCTGCTTCCAGAACCACAGATAGACAGCCCACCAGCAGACTTGCTCCACTCACTCAGTGGCCCCAATCTCCATTCTCTTCCTCATCACCACATCTCACTCCTCAACTGTCAGAGACACCCTGCTGGTCAAAGGCTCAACCAGCCAACAGAAATCCAACCCCCAACTTGGGTATGGACATTTTGCTAAGTCAGAGGACATATTGGCACCAGAAATATAGGCCACAAAGACCAGAAGAGGAAACAGAAAACAAGGAACAAAACATCCACTCAACAAAGACAAACTCAGAAATCAGCATCTGGACCTACAATCATCCCAAACCCATGTGCCTAAACAGCCAAGTAAGAACACAATCATCAACAACCAAGTCAGTGTGGCACAAGGAGTGTCCAACTATCCTTAAACAAGACGTGAGTATTCCAACGCAGCTGAGAAACAAGAAAATGATCTTAAAGCCCACTTTATGAAGATAGTAGAGGTCCTTAAAGAGAAAATGAAAAACTCCTTTAAAGAAATCAAGGAAAAGACAAACAAGAAATCGAGGAAATCATTAACTCCCTTAAAAAATGCAAGCAAAAACAAACAAACAAACAACAAACAAAAACCAATGGAAGGAAACTGTTCAAGACCTGAATATGGAAATAGGATCAATAAAGAAAAGACAAACTAAGAGAATTCTGGAATAGGAAAATCTAGGTAACCGATTAGGAACTATAGATTCAAGCATCATCCAAAGAATAAATAAGATGGAAGAGGGAATCTCAGGTGATGAAGAAATAATAGAAAAATAGATTCATCAGTCAAGGAAAATGTTAAACTTAAAAATTTCCTAATACAAAATATCAAGGAAATAAGGATTGATATTAAAAAAGCAAATTTAGGAATAATAGGAATAGAAGAAGAAATCAGCTCAAAAACTCAGAAAATATATTTAACACAATCATAGAATAAAATTTTCCTAGCCTAAAGAAGGACATGCCTATAAAGTTATAAGAAGTTTACAGAACACCAAATAGATTTGACCTGAAAAGTAAATGCCCTTGCCATGTAATAATAAAAACAGTAAACATCCAGAGCAAAGAAAGAATATATATAAACTTCAAGGGAAAATGCCAAGTAACATATAAAGACTAACTATTATAATTCAATTCAACTTCTCAATGGAGATTCTAAAAACCAGAAGGGCCTGGACAGAAGTCTTACAGACTCATAGAGACCATGATGCCAGCCCAAATGACTATATACAGCAAAACTTTAAATCACCAGTGATGGAAAAACAAGCTATTTCCTGACAAAATCGAACTTAAACACCATCTATCCATAAATCTAAACTTAAAGAAGGTACTAGAAGGAAAACTTCAACCCAAAGAAGTTAACTGCCCCTCCAAACCTTCAAGCAATAAATAATCTTATACCAGCAAAACCCAAATAAGGAAACACCACACACACACACACACACACACACACACACACACACACTACCTTCAACACCACCACCACCAACATTATAACAAGTATTATCAATCATTGGTTATTAATATACCTCTATATCAATGAACTCAATTTCCGAATAAGAAGACCCAGGATAAATATGGGACCCATCCTTCTGTCGCATATAAGAAATACACCTCAACATCAAATATGGACATCACCTCAGAGTAAGGGGTTGGAAAAATATTTTCCAAAGAAATGGACCAAAGAAGCAAGCTGGTATAATGATTCTAGTATCATAAAAATAGACTATAAACCAAAATTAATCAAAAGATATGAAGAAGGATATTTTATATTCACCAAAGGAAAAATTCACCAAAACACCATTTTAATTCTTAACATTTATGCCCCAAGTTCAAAGGCACCCACATTTTTAACAGAAACATTGCTAAAGCTTAAATGATTCATCAAACACATTAATACTGGAAGATTTCAATATCTTACCCTCATCAATGGGTATGTAATCCAGACAAAAACTAAATCGAGAAATAATGGTGCTGACATTAGTCATCAAAAGGACCTAACACAAACCTATAGAACATTAAACCCAAACACAAAAGTATACCTTCTTCTCAGCATCTTATGGAACATTCTCCAATATTACACACACACAGTCAAAAAGCAAGTCTCAACAGACACAAGAAATTGAAATAACTCCTTGGGTCCTATTAGACCACCACAGTTACAGAAACAACAGAAAACCTACAAACTCATGGAAACTTAACAACTCTCTACTAAACAACTGTTGGGTCAAGACAGAAATAAAGAAAAAATAAAAGACTTCCATAAACTCGATATACCCAAATTATGGGACATGATGAAAGTTCCTAGCACTAAGTGCCTTCATAAAGAAATCAGAGCAATTGCATACTAGTAACATAGTAGAATATCTGAAAGCTCTAGATAAAAAAGAACCCAATAGTAATAGATATTATCAAACTGAGGGCTGAAATCAATAAAATAGAAACAAAGAAAACAATACAAAAATAAATGAAATAAAAAATTGATCCTTTGAGAAAATCAACAAGATAAATAAACCCTTACCAAACTGAAAGGCAGAAAGATATATGCAAATTAACAAAGTCAGTAAAGAAAAGGGGGACATAGCAACAGACACTGAGGAAATCCAGAGACTCGTTAGGTAATTACTTCAAAAACCTATGTTCCAGAAAATTGGAAAATCTAAAAAAAGTTGAAACTTTTATTGAGAGATAAAACTTAATAAAGTTAAATCAAATCAGATAAACAATTTATATAGATTTATATAGACCTATAACTCCTAAGAATATAGAAGCAGTTATTAAAATTATCCCTGCCAAAATAAAAAAAAACAGATAAAAATGGTTTTAGTGTAGAATTTCACCAGACATTCAAAGAGGGCCTATTATTAATAATCCTTAAAATTTTCAACAATATAGAAACAGAAGGAATATTGCCAAATTCATTGTTCAAGGCCACAGTCACTCTGATTTCCATAACACACAAAGATGCAACAAAAAACAGAATAGTAGACTAATTTTCTTTATAAACATTAATGTAAAGTTGAACAAATGCTTTTGTATCACTTGGGTATATTCCCAAGAGAAGTATTGCTGGATCCTGGGGTAGGTTGATCCTGAATTTTCTGAGAAACTGCCAC